>WNWU01000036.1:12523908-12542934 GCA_012654045.1 Ptyas mucosa
GGAGGAGGAGGAGGAGGAGGAGGAGGAGGAGGAGGTGGTGGTGTAAAGTTAAAGCTTAGTAAAGCTAAATATTATATATTGGGGAAAGTTATAGGGATGCAGCAGGGCTCTGCAATGGATTCATGTACACAAACACATTCACAGGTACACACACAAGATCTTATCCCCAAAGGACAACTGTTCAGGGCACATTTACACTCAGTGAAATCCTTTATCAAGAAAGTACACTCAACTATGATTTCCATAAATAATGGTATTAAAAAAGAAATTTATCCCTGTGTGTGTTTGTGGGGATGTTTTTCAGACATTATGTAATGTACTCTTAAAAACGTATTTAAGAAAAAAAATATGGTTACGAGCAGGGGTGAAATGCTACCGGTTCGCACCGGTTCAGACGAACCGGTAGTAATAAAAGCTATTGGTTCGTCCAAACCGGTAATTCTGACGATCAGCTGTGCCACACAATTTATAAAGCAGGAAATCTTGCTTTCTAGCAAATCTAAATCGCGTGGCACAGCTGTTTCCTCCCCCCTCACTGTTCTACTTACCTTCAAACGGCTCCTTTTTCCATGAGAAGCATGCGTTTGGTGCGCACTGCCCATGTGTGTGCACACAGTGTGTACATGCGCAGGCAGAAAACCTGTGGCAACCCATGGAGGATTTCACCACTGGTTATGAGCAGCATGCTTTAAGGCAGCCAAATCATGGCTTCAAAATTCCTTTGTAGTCAAATTCCATTATTTAGGAAATCATGGGTAAACAAGTTAGAGTGGTAACCAGAAATTTCAGTGACAGCTCTTTGTGATGTTGTATCTTAATCTATGATTTATCTCAAATATCTACACCGTGGAACCCAAGAACAGCTTGCAGTGGTTGGCACCTACCAAACAATTGTTGGTTACAGTCATTGGGAACTACATTTGACTTGAAGGAGATTTAATTGTTTATTATAATATGAGCCAAGACCAGTGGTGGGTTGCCCCCAGTTCGCACCGGTTCTATAAAACCAGTAGTAAAACCGTTGGGAGGCTCCACTCACCGACCCCGACGTCATCAAAATGCTTCTGCGCTTGAGCAGAAGAGTGCATGCGAGTGAAGCACGAGTGAGCGCGCGGCCCCGTTGCAAACCGGTAGTAAAGGTAAGTAGAACCCATCCCTAGCCAAGACTTAGTGTTATGTGTGAATTCTGTCTCTCTGTGTGGTGGAATGAGGGAAAAAAGGGAGACAGTCTTTTTAAAAAAGAGCCAGAAAATGAGCTCAAAAAAACAAAAAGTATATGTTGGCAAATCTAGGCTGTTCTTTTGGAAGCTCTAATGTGGGGCATTTGATTCTCTTTTGAGGAAGGTTCATTATATTATTAGGGAAAAGGGAATACTCAAAAGAATAAGCCTTCATTAAGCTGAGGCTGAAAAGGAATGAAATGTATGGCAATCCACAGGATTAATACGGGACTAATTATATGTGTGAATGTGCAGGAGACAACCAGATATTACACAATGACCATGGATCCACTTAAGAGAAGAAAACTACAGTCCTCTTAGTTACCTTTTGTCATCCATGACCATGTGGGAGGAAAACAATAAATTACAGATGTTGAAAAGCAAGAAAAGGGAGGGGACTGAAAGGGGAAAAGTTAAATCAAAATAAGGTTAAGGCTGCATGCCTTGATTAATTTTAAAAATTTAAGAGTAATATTGGAAAAACTATTTTTTTTTTCAATCTTTTATATTTCTCAGCCACCACAAATATTCCAGCTAGGCTTTGAGTTAGTAAGTCTGTACAGGAGTGTTGCTGTGTGAAAGACTGAAGGTGAAGAGGGGAAAATTGTAAACCTGCCTTTATCTGTAGGTATCCTGAGTCTTTTAAAAAAACATGAACAATCTTAACACTGGTAGTATAAGATCATCTCTATGATTCTGTGTATATGTGTGAGAGATTAAACCATTCAGGTTTGCTTTTATATATTTGTTAATAAACTTAAATATTGCCAACAAGGAATTTTTACTGGTCCTTCATCTAAAGTAGGCCTAATGCTACCTTCTGGAAGTCTTGCCATTCAGAGAACTGCAAAATGTGTAATTGTGTGGGGATTCTTTTCTCTCCCTCTCCCATACTGACTTTGGGCCATGATCCCTCTGAACTCATCTCTGCACTATCCTCTTTCTGCTTGAAGCTGCTAATTGCCACATAATAGCCATCTCTGACCTCTCATCTTCTTGTCTTTCCTTGCCGCCTGCCATGAGGAACACCAAAGGCCCTCTCCACATTTGCAGCTGACAGCAGTAGTATCATAACCCAGCAGCACCAAGCTTCCTCCTCAACTGCATGATATTGATTTCTTCTTGTCCCCAGCCCAGGAATTAAACCACGTTATGCCACCACCATAGGTAATGAAAACCATCTTTCTCCTATTTGGAATCTGAAAATGCCCAACCACCATTCCACCGGTGGGTAAAAATCTGTAATTCTTTTTCCTCCACTCCTGTAGAACAAGGGCTGGGTATTTGTTGCATGTTGATCATTTGGAGAAGCGAGGAGAAATCTCATGCCCTTTTGTCGCTAGCCATCTCCCCCGCAACCATTTCCCTGCCAGTGTTTGAAGTCTCTATCAGGGTTATGTTTCTTGAACTCCTTTTATACTCGTCATCTCTCTCCACCACTCAGAATAATTCTTCTTCCAGCTTTGAACCAGATGAGGAAAAGAGAAGAAACTTTCACCGTTTTACATGGTGAAGAAAAGGGGGAGAATTTGCACAATTCTGTATAGAGCAAACTGGTGAGATGCCCAAAAAGAAAATGTGAGGCCACACAGACCATTCAGCCTAGAGAAACCCAGAATCTCAAGAGTTGTGGAATGAGGTCAGAACCATTCCGTGGTGGATATTTTTCTGATGAATGGTGGGATGTTAAAGGCAGATAGCAACAAGCCAGAGGAGAAAGCCAGTCACTGGCATATACACCAACCAGATCACCATTCTGGTAGAGAGAAGTTCCCTGAAGATGGGCTCTAGCATGAGTCTGAAAGCTCGGAAGACTAAACCTCTAGTCTTGGTGACTGACCCAGATTGGATCCTGCCAGATCACCATTATTCAACTGGGAATTACAGCAACCCCAGGAGAGGTGGGATAAGGATTGGCAGTGTAGGTGGTCAATGTTATGACAGCACTGTTTTGTCACAGAAACAAGAGCTCGTACCTGCTGTGTTCTTCAGGAACAAGACTCAGAGTTTAACTTTCCTTTGAGTTCAACTGCTGGTGACTTCATAAACATCCTTGAGTAATTTGCTTGGCAATAATGGAAGCTGCTTTTTGGGGGGATTTTGTTGTTCTTGTTGTCAACTAGCCTACAGCCTTGGGAATTCCCAGGGGGCTCTTATCCAGAATATCCAATTCTACTTAGCCAACCTTGGTTTACAATTATATGCTAGCTGGCCTCTTCTAAAGAGAATTTGTGACCGGCTTACCTATTTTCCTATACCTTTCATAGCTATGCCTTCTAATCAGCCCTTTGAAGTACTGTAAGTAAGGCCATGAAGCACATATGCGCGCACACACACTGCAGAGATGCCAGGAATGCTATTTCGTTGTTATTTATTATTGTTTAGAATTAGAAAAGTGATTTTTGGTTCATGAAGAGCACATGACGTAAAGTATCTTATCCATGGTGGTTTATTGCACAATAGGAGAAATGTGGAGAGAGAACAGATAAGCATGGCATTTTGGGGAAGAAAGTGTCATTTTCAGCTTTGGGTACAAAACATCACTTTGGCCAATTCCTGGAAGCAATAACTCCTTTGGATTCAAGGAGTAGAGATCTGTGTCTACTTTATAATAGCAATAGCACTTAGATTTATGTACTACCCCAACTGTCAAACTATTCACTAAGTCTGCATTACTATTACTATTAATCTTCTCATCATTCCTATCACCCATCTACTCCCACTTATGACTGTATGACTGTAACTTGTTGCTGTATCCTTACGATTTATATTGATTGTTTCCTAGTATGATTTGATTGCTTATTTGTACCCTATGACTATCATTAAGTGTTGTACCTTATGATTCTTGATGAATGTATCCTTTCTTTTTATGTACACTGAGAGCATATGCACCAAAGACAAATTCCTTGGGTGTCCAATCACACTTGGCCAATAAAGAATTCTATCTATCTATTCTATCTATAGTACTTTACAGCCCTCTCTGGGCAATTTACAGTGTCAGCATATTGCCCCCAACAATCTGGATTCTCATTTTACCAACCGCAGAAGAACGGAAGGCTGAATCAACCTTGAGTCCCATCAGGATCAAACTCCAGGCTGTGGGCAGAGTTAGCCTGCAATACTGCATTCTGATCACTGTGCCACCATAATGTGGTCACTTCAGACTTCTCACACTAGTTACCATGGAAAGCTCCTTTCTGTTGAAATCACTGGGGAATGGAATAACCAGTTCACATATATACGTGGATTTTCCTGATACCTGCTCTCTTCAACTCGTGTATCATGATTTGAGATTCCCAGCTACATGTTGTGTGTGTGTGTGTGTGTCAGCCTGCAGTTGGCACATGCTTGACTTTGTTAGTTTTTCCCCAGAAGACCCATGATGCCTGCAGCCACGTAGGCTGTCCTGTCACCAAGGCGTTGTTTTTTTTTATTCCTGATGAAAAACCAGCTCAGAAGAAGACTGTTCCTGACACAAAGCCAGAAGGATTAAAAAATTCACATTCAACATTGATTAGAAGCTGCATAAATTACTAATTATGACTTAGATCCTTTGATGTTGGGGATGTTGCTGAAAGAGATTGGGCTCAGCTGGGAAAGGTACGAGGCTGGTACATAACAAAATCACTGTTAATGAACAAGGATAGACTGTGTGTGTGTGTCTATGTATATGGCATGCACAAAGAATAAGATGTAGAAAGGAATGTTTATCACGATTGTGATTATGATGAGGATAATGATGTTCTTCCTCCAGTAAGAGAAAGGACACATTTCAGGAAGAACAATAAAGGAATCCTAAATTAAAGACTGAGTATGTTAACTCTGATATTTAAGGGCTGTAGTTCACCTTATCAAAGGATGCCAGGCTGGTAAGACTGATTTGTTGGACTGCAGTACTTAACCTAATACACTCGATCTTTTATTAACTCACTATCTTAGTAGTTATGGATGAAACAGTGCAGATTTTTTTTTCTAACAGAAGGAAGAAACTCTTATGGTTTACTTTAGGACAGGATTCCTTTTGAAGGCAGGATACCTTCAAACTGGATTAACATAAAAGTCAGGGAATGACAATTTGAGCATTTGGTGGTGGAGGAAAGGAGGGCAAAATGTGGCAAGTGACATCATGTGCAATTGAAATGAATTGTGTAATTTGTGTTAATGGTTTCAACTACTGGACTCAATCTGAGATAGCATAGAGAGATCCCGCTGATGTCTATAGATATACTGCTGCCAAAGGCACAAGGCCACTACAAAGTTTATTTATTTATTATTTATTTATTTATTCAATTTATATGCCGCCCTTCTCCGGAGACTCAGGGCGGCTTATGATGCACTTATAACAATAGCCTTCATTCTTTTGTATATACCTGCTTATTAGGGCTTTTGGCCCACCCCATAAGCGGTATTTCTACAAAGTCAGCTTATTGCCCCCACAATCCGGGTCCTCAATTTACCTACCTTGGAAGGATGGAAGGCTGAGTCAACCTTGAGCCTGGTGAGATTTGAACTTGCACTAATTGCAGGCAGCTGGCAGCTAAGTGCTACTTTAACAGCACTTAGTCCACTGCACCCCCAAGGCTCTTGACAACAACTAACATAAAATTAGCCTCTGTATATAGTAAGCACCTAGTACATATGACTGGCAAAGCACTGGTTGAGTGATTAATTAGCAGCATGCGGTTGTAATGGAAAGTGTGCATGTATCATATATAGGTGTATTGAAAAACACACAGTTCATTTCTGCCAAATGCATTCGTTTATTCTCATGCATTAATTCACATACACGGAATGACAGGTACCTCCGAACCATGAAATTGTCTTTGATTTTTCCCATTGACACTGTAGTTTTTTTTTTTTAAATTCTTCCCCAACTCTTTGTAGGTTCCTTCTGTCGATTAAACAGCTGGACGTCTAATGTGAGTGCAGTTCACACATACGATACAACCATCTCTTCGTCTTTGCTTTGCAAACCAAGAAAATTAATCTCCCAGCCTTCTCTTGATATTTGGGCTGAATTACAAGCTGGGAGTAAAGATAAAATACAAGCGTGAGGAAAGTACGGGTAAAGCAGAAAGGCCATCTGGCTGGCTTTGGGCCTTTGTCCACATAGATAAAAGCTTTCTGGCACCATGCATAATTCAGTAGGCATCCCACCTACCCCCCCTCCCCAAATTTGGCCCCACTTTCCTCTGCTGCTCTGATTCATATAGGAGCTGACACTGCTTCCCTCTTAGGAAAGAGAGCAAAGCTACAGCTGAGGAGAGGGCAGAGACTGAGTTTGTACAAGTGTGAGTTGTGCCTTTGCTGCAGAATATATTCATAGGTCTGTCTGGCAGCAAGCCTATACAGTTGTTCCTGGCCTCTTCAGCTCATCATATGGATCAAGGCATAATATGGGCTTGCCTGCAGTCTCAACAACTAGTGGCAACTGTCCTTCCCTAGAGTCACCGTTGCTCTCACTACCGCAATATCTGCAGGGTATGTCTGAAGGGGTCCTGTGTGACAGTTGTTTCAGCCACTGTCTTTGATAGATTGTCTCCGGTATTCTGCAGTGATTCAATGTGACACAGTTGAGCTGCAGAATGACTCTGTCCATCAGCAAGAGGAAGGCTGCCATTATTCTGCTGTGATGCTCATTATATTCACAGAGTCAAGATTTGATTTTGTTATGGGTTCTAGAACGGCTTTTCAGTTCACTGTATCTTCATACATATTGTCTCCTCAAGTTTGTAAATGTATTCATCTATCAGTAAAGCAGAATATTTGTAGCAGAGGGTAAAAATGAGAGGTCCTTGATTGTTTTCTTGCAGATGTTTCATTACCCAAACTAGATAACATCATCAATGCTAGCGATGTTACCTTGTATTCATCTATAGGTAAAGGTTCCCCTCGCGCATATGTGCTAGTCGTTCCCGACTCTAGGGGACGGTGCTCATCTCTGTTTCAAAGCCGAAGAGCCAGCGCTGTCCGAAGACGTCTCCATGGTCCTGTGGCCGGCATGACAAAATGCCAAAGGCTCATGGAACGCTGTTACCTTCCCACCAAAGGTAGTCCCTATTTTTCTATTTGCATTTTTTACGTGCTTTCGAACTGCTAGGTTGGCAGAAGCTGGGACAAGCAATGGGAGCTCACCCCGTTACGCGGCACTAGGGATTCGAACCGCTGAACTGCCGACCTTTCGATCAACAAGCTCAGCGTCTTAGCCACTGAGCCACCGCGCCACCGCATCCCTTATATTCATCTATATAATACCTATAATATGTCTGTGATGTCCCTTAATATCTTATACATGTAAATCTTATAACTCTTTGCATTTGGATCAAATGGGACCACATTCCTAAACAGGATACCCTGGAATTGTTGAAATAGAAGAATTATAGCTCCAGGCAGGGTTCACATCTGTAGCAAGACAAGGATTTCTGATTCAATCCCTGACATTTCCAGGCAGCTTGGGAAAGAGTTCTTTCTCACAAAACTGTGAGCCTCTGCCATTCAGGACAGAAAATTGATGAAATGGATGGACTGATAATAATCTGACTCAACCCAAGGGAGCCATGAACCTTTGTAGCTCAATTATTGTTGGGGAGGGAGTTGGACCAACTTGCACAAAGTTCATAGCACATACCAAAATTGGGGCTATTCTGTAAATTTGAGAAGAATCCGGCTGGAGGAGGTAGAGGTGGCACCTTTTTTTTACCAGCTTGAGTTGGCCTACTTGATCTCTGCTCTGAGAAGGTTATGCGGGCAACAATTAATGTATAGCTTTTTCCATGACAACTTGATTCTGTGATTGAATCTATGATTGGTTCCCAATAACCATAGCATTTAACACTAGGTTCAGGCTGATACATTTAACTGGCTAGTATTATTTCTGCTAGTATTATTGGACATTTAAGTGATATTTTGGTCTCTGACTTTTATGATGCAATTGATACGATTTTCTTATTTTTCTAAAATGTATATATGAGTGTTAGCACAAATTTAGATTTGCTGCTGTGTTAACAAGAAGCCGAAATGCCTGTTCTAAGATGACTCCCTCCTTCTTCGTGTTTTATGTAAGGACTTGCATGAAACTTAAATTAACTAATGATTTTCTAAAACATCTTCTGGCCAAATAACCGATACAATCTATTTAATCAATTGAAAGGTAGTTAAATTAAATGCATGAATCAATGAACTGCACAGTCCTGTGTATTGAAGGGGACTGCATAGCATGGTAGGCTAAAAGGGAGATGACAAGTTGTTGTTCAGTATGTTGCACAAAACATAGCAAACCTGCGTATTTCATTTAAGGTTCGGTAAAATATACGCTTGAGCCTGGGGGCCCCAAGTGTGTGAAGGAACATGTTTCCTAGCTATGTGGATGATGGTTTGTTTCTCTCAGCAATTATGTATTTGTATTTAAGTATGTATGCATGCATGTATGCATGTATGTATGTATGTATGAATATGAATATGCATATGTGTGTGTGTGTGTGTGTGTGTGCATGCATGCATGTGCACAGGGGCACCAAGATCAGTTGCTACATAAATTGACTGACTGACTGACTAAATAAATAAATAAAGTATGCAAACTCAGGCAACTGAGTAAGTCAATAAACATAAGTCAGATGACCATCGTTTAGGATGTGGTGTAAATATGGCTACAATCTACATTGCATTTAACAGAGCTTTCTCCCAGGTAAGTTGCTATTGGTTTGAAGCCTATAATATAGTTTTGTTCTTTCCATGGTTGAATCAAAAATAACACAAAATAATGCCCTGGAGTTAATCTCTTGACCATCTTTTTGTCTTGTACTACAATGATTTAGATCAACATTAGGGGTTCTTGGTGCTCCCTGAGCTTGGTGGTTTTCTTGCAGACATTTCATTATTTCATTATTTATTTATTTATTGGTTCGATTTATATGCCGCCCTTCTCCAGAGACTCAGGGCGGCTTACAATGCGTTAAACAATAGCCTTCATACTTTTGTATATACCTGCTTAGTAGGGCTTTCGGCCCCCCCAAGTGGTGTTCTTTTTTATACAAAGTCAGTTTATTGCCCCCACAATCCGGATCCTCATTTTACCTACCTTGGAAGGATGGAAGGCTGAGTCAACCTTGAGCCTGGTGAGATTCAAACTTGCAGTAATTGCAGGCAGCTGGTGTTACTTAACAGTACTTTAATCTGCTGCGCCACCAAGGCTCTTGCCATTACCAGACTGACATCATCATGCTAATCCTGCTTTGGTAACGAAACCTCTGCAAGAAAACCACCAAGCTCTGAGAGCACCAAGGACCCCACAATGAAAACCTGAGCTACAAATATTCTCTTCTATCAAAATCAACATTAGTGCAAACAGAGCAGGAAAGCAGAGAGGTCTGTAGTTGGTCAGACTATAGAGTGATCACCATAATTTATTCTGATCAATGATCAATACAGAAAAAAGAACAATAGTGTATAGGCATTCAAAACATGTAGAAACCATCACAAAATAACTACACACACAATCTAGGAATAAAGTTTTGTATTTTTGCTGAGACGATGCAGTATTTGTGGATTATTAAAATAATCTATAGTTCTATGCCAATTTATCGCACTTAATTCAATGGCAATTACTTCTAATTACAACTGCATGAGTTTATACTTAAATTTCTGTAATCTTGTGCACATATTTGCTAAGTAAGTATGGAATTTGTTTCAGCTTAAATTACCTTAATATGATGCACCTAATTTACATGTCTTCTATTTAACCAGGAATAATGCAATATATTTTTATGGGAATACACCTGGAGCAAGAGGCCCTAATTTCTTTCCCAATTTCAGAGAGACTGGGCACAGTGCAATCCTTGCCCTTTTCATTCATAGGGACTAGACATAAAGAGCCAGGATTAAACAGTGATTCAGATATTGGACTGGGACAGGAAGAATCAAGCTCAAATCCCCTCTTAGATATGGAATTTATTGGCTGACTTGTCAATCCAATTTACCCCACAAAATGCTGTCATGGGGCTAAAGCAAGGATGAATCTCCCTTCTGGTCAACGCAAGGAAAGGTGGGATCTGTTTACGATTAATAAATACTAAGCAGTAAAATGGTTTATTAACATTGCATTATGGCAAACAGATGAATCATCCTGAGAAAACATTTTTTTCCAAGAACCTACATTACAGGTAGTCCTCGACTTTCAACAATTTATTTAGTGACTGTTCAAAGTTACAACATCAGAGAAAAAAGTGACTTATGACAATTTTTCACAACTGTTACAACTGTTGCAACACCCCCATGGTCACGTGATCAAAATTCACACGTTTGGCAACTGTCTCACATTTGTGACGTTTGGAGTGTTCCAGGGTCATGTGATCCCGTTTTGCAACCTTCTGACGAGCAAAGTCAATGGAGAAGCCAGATTCACTTAAGAACCATGTGACTAACTTAACAACTGCAATGATTCACTTAACAACTGTGGCAATAAAGGTCGTAAAGTAGGACAAAACTAATTTAACAAATGTCTCACTTTGTAGCAAAAATGTTGGGCTCAATTGTGGTCGTACGTCAAGGATTATTTGTAGAAAATATGGGTTTTTTTAATTTTATAAATCCTGGCATGTAGTTATCACACATTCCAGAATTCTGGTTAATTTGTTGCACTCATTTCGTCTGAATCCTGGCAAAATAAATTCACAGCAGACCAGGAAAAAGGCTAAACTAGCCATGATTACGATATTGATCTGTAAGACCGATTTGTTTAACAAACATTGGTTAAAACAAATCTTGGCTTGGCATGAAATGTCCATAACCCAACAAAGTAAGTACATTCATTAATTGATCATTGTTGGTGGGAAAGAAAATAGGAGAGGTTTGTCATCTGGCCAGCGGTTGGTTGGACAGCAGCCACCAGTAATTTTCTCTACAATAGGCTTTGAGCTAATTCACTCTGAAGCAGTGGGAGTATGTTGAAGTGAGCAGGGCAAAAAAGCTGGCATTAAAGGGTTTGGGTACTTAAGGCCACCTTGGCAAGTGTCCTGCGGTACTATTCCTAATTTATTTTGATCCCCAGACCTGTTACAAATGTGCATACAAGCATGAGCTTGCTTTCGAACTGGGAATAACAAGTTAGCACACTGTAGATCAGGTTCAGAGGGAGCCCATGAAGGCAAACTCTCATTGTCTTTTCTTCCAGCACTGCACCATTAATAGAATGGAAATGATAATTCACTTAATGAGAATAAAATACGCGATGAGAAATACAAAATGTCTTCTTAGAACAGAATAGAGCTGGAAGGGACCTTGGAGATCTTCTAGTCCAGTCCCCTACGCTGGCAGGAGACCCTGTGCCATTTCAGAGAAGTTATTGTCCAATCTCTTCCTAAAAACCTCCAGTGATGAAGTGCCCATAATTTCTGAAGGCAAGCTGTTCTACTGGTTAATTGTCCTCAACTGTTAGGAAGTTTCTCCTTAATTCCAGGTTGCTTCTCTCTTTGATTAGTTTCCAACCATTGTTTCTTGTCCTGCCCTCCCATGCTTTGGAGAATAATTTGACCCCCTCTTCCTTGTGGCAGCCCCTCAAATACTGGAATACTGCGATCGTGTTCCCCTTAGTCCTTCTTTTCTCTAGACTAGCCAAACCCAAATCCTGCAGCCGTTCTTCATATGTTTTAATCTCCAGGCCTTTGATCATCTTAGTTGTTCTTCTCCGAACTTTTCCCAAAGTCTCAAATCAGGGGTGAAATCCAACAGGTTCTGACAGGTTCTGGAGAACCGGTAGCGGAAATTTTGAGCAGTTTGGAGAACCAGTAGCGAAAATTTTGAGTAGTTCAGAGAACCAGCAAATACCACCTCTGGCTGGCCCCAGAGATTTTGCAATATCCTTCCCCTGGAGTCGGGTGAGAATGGAGATTTTGCAATATCTTCCCCCCAGGAGTGAGGAGGGAATGGAGATTTTACAATATCCTTCCCCTGGAGTGGGGTGGGAATTGAGATTTTGCAGTATCCTTCCCCTGCCATGCCCACCAAGCCACGCCCACCAAGCCATGCCCATAGAACCAGTAGTAAAAAAGTTTGGATTTCACCACTGGTCCCAACATCTTTTTTGTAGTGTGGTAACCATTATATTTTTCTTCTTCTCCACCCACCCACCCACCCCTCATCAATTATGCAACATAGCATCCAAAATGTGAAGGTAATCAAGAGACTAGATATTTACATGTAGCCATTCTGGTGCTGAGTTCCCAAGAAGGGGACAGAGGAAGACAAGGCGATTTTAAATACATCCAGGAGGAGGTTGGGAGAACAAAAATTTCAGATCACAGGAGCTCCTTCTCTCCAGGTGTGACCAAATTCTACCTCAAAGACTTGTAATACCCTATGCAAATTAAAATGTTCCTGTTTACCTTTCTGCTCATGAGTCATGATTTAAATAATCCAGAATTAATCAGGAGGCTTTTGCATCTAATTTCTACATTTCTTCGCTTTTACAGCTAAATCTCTGTGGGCTTGCAGAGGAATCAAGCAATCATCACAAGGCTGGCTTTGGCTCACTTCCCCTGAGATTTTTTTGCCCATTTCGTATCTGCTAAATTGTTTCTGTAGCTCTTTTTTTTTTAAAAAAAAAAAACAAGGATAGGCCTGCATCCTCTGTTGTGGTTCTTCACAAATGTGTTGGGGGCGACAATTCTAAGAATTCCCAACTAAACTTATAAATGGGAACAATTACACATTGAGGGCATCAGGATAAGGAAAGCAGAAATAGGCAGCAGGGCTGCTTGAGAAATGTCATCACTGCAAATTCTGATCTGGAATCCGTATAGCTTAAACCCAGGGCACATTCTCAGAGTACTTTGCATTACAGCACACATAAATAATTAGGCATTGTGAGAGTTGTCACCCAAAACCTCACAAAGGCACCAACTGAACCAACGTTTCTCCTAGGCAGATATGCAGAAAAGCAATGATCTCTTCAGCTTTTACCATTCTCATATGACCTAATGGACTTCTCAGCTCAAGAAATTGCTAAAACCCAGGGTTGGAAATCTTTTGAAAAGAAGTACCTTTTGAAATATGCATTTAAATATATTCTTCAAATCTAAAATATTTACATTATAGATTTTTAACCAGATTATAAATTAATGTGAAAGTATTAATGGTTTGGGAGACGTATGCAGGCAAAGATACAGAGGAAAATTGCCTGATTTATCCACCCTGAATAACAAGCTGCCATTGTCTCTAAGCCCTTTCTGTTTCTGCTGGAATTTTGGCCTCTAGACAGTTGCCTGATTTGATAGATGGGCCAGTCTTATCTATAGTTAGGCTACACTTAATGCATTAACAGGGACAAGAAAGAAACTCTTTACAGCATGCACAATTTCCCCCCAAAGTTTAGTCCACGGAGTCTAAAACTTTGTACATCCTAGGCAAAAAACCATTATGTGCCCAGCTACAGATTGTATATTACACATTAAAATAATTGCAATAATATTTCAAGGAATGTACACAAAGAATCTGATGAAGCTTCTACTGAAGAATTGAAAGACATGGCAAGGGACTCAACAGTATCATTCCTAACTGTATCTTCTCCAGATATGTTGGATTATATTTGTCATGAGCCCTAGGCATTCCAGCTATGAATGATATAGAGTTATGGAAAAGAGAGATGTGGCACAAGATCAGTGAAGACAAAATCAGATTGATCTAGAGTGGTATTTCTCAAACTTGGCCACTTTAAGATGTGTGGAGTTCAACTCCCATGCTGGCTGGGGAATTCTGGGAGTTGAAGTCCACATATTTTAAAGTGGCCAGGTTTGAGAAAAACTGATCTAGAGCAAGCAATAGGCTTGAACTGAAGCTAATTCTCTCTGCCAAAGCCTCAGTGATCTATAAATAATTTTCAGATTTCATTTAAACCCACATGCCAATGAATGAAAATGGCTCTGGGGGGATGTAAACCTCTGTCACTCTCACGAAGCGTGAAGTCTTCAGATCAATTGAGGTCAGAGTACTTATTGTGCAAGCAGCCTAGAAGGGCTGGATTCTTTTCCTCGTCTTTCTAAATTCAAGGGTGAGGCATCCTTGGAGATGTGCACAAAAAGAAATGCTGTTTTTAATCCACCTGCACAATGACAGAGGGGTAACAGGCCCTATTGCGGACTTGAAAATAGCGCCTAGCTGCTCAGCAAAAAAGGTGACGTAAGAGAGATTGTGGAGGTGCATAGAAAATAAGAACACCCAGCAAGGAACAACTAGAGTAGGCCTATCAAACTCGCAGCCCGCGGGCCAGATGCATCAAGCACTGGCCAAGCCCACACCCAGTTTAGTGAAGGGGGAAAAAGTCCCGATACATCATCTGATTCCGCCTTGACGCAGCGAGTTTGACATCCCTGAACTAGAGGCTCTTCTAGATGAGCAGATTGACATTACAAGTTGGCTTCTGTCACAACAGAGTAAAGCCTTATGTTCTAAACTTTGCCCACTTTGTTATGGCCCGTCAGCGGCCTGTGCAGATTGTAGCTGATTCCAACAACAAGGAGGCTGGTTTGGTGCTGCACCAGCAGCCTGTGAAGCTGGCACTTGAGTTGGGCAGTGAGGAGGCTGGAGAAGATGTCGTGCCAGAGGCAGGGATTCAGCCAGGGCCTTCAGAACCTCCAGAAGCTCCTTTAAGTGAAGAGGACAAAGAGGAGGAGCCTCTTTTCAATGCACGGGTGCGCAGAGCTGCCAAAAGGCAGGAGGGGCTCCTCAGGAGGAGGTCTCCTTGAGAGTAAGGCTTGGGGCTAATTGGCCACTCCTTTAGTCTATTTAAGGAGAAATGCCGCTTGAAACAAACCGTAGGGAACAACTTTAGTTCATTCTCCTTTGCATCTGGATTCTCTGCAAAATTGCTTCTGAGCTTTCTGCCAACTCTAGTAAGACTGTGATTACCTTATCTTAGAATTCTGGTAGGCTGTTAAGACAGTTTATTAACAGCCTTTGGTTGATAAAGACTGAGTTATTTGAGTAAAATAAGCTTTGTATAGAGTTTGTGTGTGCTGCATTCTTTGGGGTCCGTAGCTGGGGCAGAACACACTTTATATGAGAAATGGAAATGATGACATGAAAGGACTGAGGAAAATATCAGTACAGATCACTTATATTATATGTGCATAAACTTGTTTAGTTACAGTCTTATTTAGTGCCAAGGATTGGGTACGGCACTATTTTGAATGCTGGTGGTGAGACACATTCTGGGACACCAGGCCTGGCTGGAAGCAAATCATTCTAGGGCAGACATGTCCAACCTTGGCAACTTGGCAATTCTGGGAGTTGAAGTCCACGCATCTTAAAGTCGCCAAGGTTGGACACCTAGGGGATTTGAGAAGTTCATGCAATGTGTACAACTCTCTGTGGTAGAGTATGTTGCCTACGTTTGGAGAATGAACAGCTCCTAACTCATCTTTGGTGGTCTTACTCTGCCTAAAGTCAGGGCCGGCTCCCCTGAAAAGTAGGCTTGATTTACACGTTGCACAAATTCAACTCATTTGGTTTTCATTTCATATGTGGCATGAACTCAGCTATTACGATTTGTTTAAAAACTGGTTTGTGGCTTAAAGTAATATATGAACCCAGCTTTCCATGAGCATCTATCACTCAATTTGCAGTAAACCACACTAAAATTAACTGTTCAGTTTGTAAAACATTATCAAATGTAATTTGTAGGTTCTTTTTCTTCCAATAAGAAAAGCTTGGGCTGATATCAAAACAAATCACACAAGCCACCGAGTCTTTTTCTGCATAAATTACTCTGCCTTAGCACATTTTACTAAACTGGTCCGTGTATGCATGTATGTATATGCTGATCTCACATGTGCATATATGCTGTTGTTTGCAGACCCTATCATCAAATTGGCTTCCCATGCATCTGAAAATACAAAATCATGTAAATTATAATTCTTTACTCCAAAGAAGACATGTGACACCAGTAGTATTTGAACCAGGAGTGAAATGCTACCGGTTTGCACCAGTTCAGGTGAACCGGTAGCAATAAAAGCTACCATTTCGTCCAAACCGGTATTTCCAACGATCAGCTGTGCTGTGCGATTTATATTCGCTAGAAAGCAGGAAATCCTGCTTTCTAGAGAATCTAAATCGCACAGCACAACTGTTCCCCCCCTTGCTGTTCTACTTACCTTCAAATGGCTCCTTTTTCTGCGCAAAGCACACATTTGGCGTGCACTGTGCATGCTTATGCAGCATGCGTTTGGTGCGCAGCGTGTATGTGTGGGCAGCAAACCGGTGGCGACCCACGGAAAATTTCACCACTGATTTGAACTAAATGTTTTATTAACTCAAATTACTCTCAGTGGATTATATATCATCTAATACATTAAAATACCCATGATATAATATTAATACAATTGAGATAACCTAATAAAAAATGAATACATGCTGTGCTGTTTATAAAAGGTTAAGCAAGTGCAGATAAATCTCAGAATATCTCAGTTCGAAAGATATTTCACAAAGTTGGTGCAGCAAAGTGCGCTTCTATCACCTTTACCTCCAAAAATGGGGATGTCGACCCTTCAAGTAGTCCAGATGAGAAATACCAGCCATGAGTACTAATATTACCACTACTGTAAGATTGTTGAAAGCACTTCTCCCTTCCCTCACCTTTACTTTCCACAGAACTAGGAAGGTCCTTTCTAAAACACTTTTCCTTCTGTGGGCTGAGATACCTTTTGCATTATAGTTATCTAGCCTGAGGTCTTCCTCCTGTCTCTCAAGATCATTCTCATAGACCATTACAAGGAACCACCTGTCGTGTCGGTTCCTTCAGGACATCGGTTTCAGGCCAGCTAAGATTATGGGGGCAGTTGGTCCTGAAGGTATCTCAGAGCTGTATGACTTTAAAGGCCAAAACCAGCACTTTGCATCATACTCAGAAACCAATAGGAAGCTAATGCAGAGCCCAGAGCACCAATTTACATGTTCATGTTAATGTGGCCCACATTTGGGTAGCTGCTTTCTGGAATAGTTGAAGCTTTCAGGTAGTTTTCAAAGGGAGACCCATCTGAAGCGGTAGCCAAAGCAGTTATGAGAGCATGAGTCGTTCCATGTTCTAAGTAGGGCTATGCTGGCAAAATGCCGGAAGCTCAGCAAAGGTCACAGCCTCCTCCCCTCATTAGCCAAGGGTCCTGGAGGAACCAAGTCAGAGTACCAGCTTCTCCAGTGATCATGCCACCCCATAATGTGACCACACTGGTGACATATGGAACCTATAATGTATTGCACAAATAGTCATTTTGTTTTGCTTGAATTCAGCTTCAGTATTCAAATGGCTGTAGAGATGGGAGACAGCCTACCCAAATTAATAAGCCCAGTCCCCTTTTTAAAAAAATTTTTCATCAAAACAATTCAGAGTTGAACTTTCTTAAATATCTCTTTGGAACAGTTTGCTTTACAGCATCTGAACAAATTGTTGTTGCCTTATTTAGGCTATTTTCCCTGTTCCAAAGATGAGATTATATTTGTAAGAAAAAGCAAGACTGGGGAATCAGTGATAAGGAAAAATAAATCCTGGAGCTGCACCTGCAAGAAAGGATTGGTTGTTTCAAGTGGCAGGAAATAGATTGAGTGTAGCCCCACGACCTGACAACTGAAGAATTTAGAGAGACAGTTGAATCTGTCCTGGCCCCAGAGCTCAGATGTGCTGACAAGATTAGCAATGGATGATACATATTACAACTTCTCTCAGTCCCCAAGTTAAAGCAATTCAAACCAGGTCATATATTCCAATATTAGTATTCATTACATACCTACAGGTATGCTGAGAGCAATAATGTTAACATACTTTAAATTGCCATCATCATTGTTTTTTTTTAAAAGGCATCACTTTTTAGGGGCCCTGATATTTTCTGCATTGTGATGACATTTATAATGTTCCTCTTGCCTGTGTTTAATTTAATTTAATTTAATTAACTTACTATAATTGCATTGTGTTAATTAACTCACAAAATACAGTAGTTGAGGTTTTTACACAATAAATGGCTTCATCTGGAAGCACGACTCTGGCAAAGTATCTTGCAGCTGAAAGCCGGAATTCCTACTGTCCTTTTAATTCAGCGATCGTTGCATGAAATGTCAGGGTTCTGAAAGTATGAATTGAAATACCTTGCACTGCTATCTGTATAAGGATGTAAATCAGATGCTAGTTTTACACACGTATCCTGCGTCGGATGAGGAGAGCACATCTTTCTCCTTCTGTCCTGCCCACTCTTTATAGAGGCACAATTGAGAGAGTTTTAACAAACTGTATCACTGTTTGGTTTGGAGGTAGCAGTGCCTCAGATAGAAGGTCCATACAGAGAGTAGTAAGGACAGCTGAGAAGATTATACGAAGCTCACTTCCCGTTATTCAGGATACTGTTTATAAGTGCTATGTGCTTGGAGCTCAAAGTATTGTTAGAGTCCCCATATACCTCACTTTGTGGTCCATTTCTGTTGCTCTTCTCTGGGAGGAGGTTTCAAAGTATTTCTAGCAGGACTACCAGATTCTGTAACAATTTTGTTCTTTATGCCATCTGTCTTGTAAATTTGCAGGATCCTTTTTTTTCTTTTCTTTTCTTTTCTTTTTTTGCCATGTATACATTTGAACTAGACTGGGATGTTTCTCTGTGTCATGTGTGTGTGTGTGTGTGTGTGTGTGTGTGTGTATGTATGCATCATGGTTATCCTTTGAGAGCTGAATGCAACAAAATTTCATTTTAATGTATGCTGTTTAGTATATATTTAAAGTAACAATAAAGTTCTATTCTATTCTATTCTATTCTATTCTATTCTATTCTATTCTATT
>WNWU01000036.1:12542944-12570169 GCA_012654045.1 Ptyas mucosa
TTCTATTCTATTCTATTCTATTCTATTCTATTCTATTCTATTCTATTCTATTCTATTCTATTCTATTCTGTTTTCTATTCTATTATTATTTTCTTCTCTTCCATACCATTTTCGCTTCTTCATCCCTCTCTTCTCTTCTCTTCTCTTCTCTTCTCTTCTCTTCTCTTCTCTTCTCTTCTCTTCTCTTCTCTTCTCTTCTACCCTACCCTACCCTACCCTACCCTACCCTACCCTACCCTACCCTATTCCATCCTATAACCAAAAGTGCAGCTTCCTGTTTTGCTATGGCTCAGTGGTGTCCCTTTGATCATCCCGTTAGTGCTGTACTGTGCTGGGAAACCTAAGCACATTTCCACCAGCCTGCCTTTCCATCCCCCAACCTCTCTGGCAAATACTGCTGAAGCATCTTCATTTACTGCAGATTTCAGAATACAAGTAATCATCACTTACCAACTGCCTTGTTTAATGACTGTTTGAAGTTACAGTGGTGAAAAAAAAAACTAGCCTTGGGACTAATCCTCACATTTACAACCATCATCACAGCATCCCATGGGACCACCACCTGTGTTACTTCGCAGTTGGCTTGAGTCATGCAGAGCTAATAGAGAAAGCGGAAGTAAAATAAGTTGCAGACATGTGATGTTTCATTGAACAACTGAAGGGGACATAAGGTTGTACACCTCTTGCAGTCACAAGATATTTCTCTAGGGAGACTGTGTACCTAGCAACAGAGTTGCCAGTCCCAAATGTGGTTGCTAAGCGAAGACTATATTGAAGTGATGGCACCTGCAAAGGACACCTGAATTAATCAGTGCCTTCCAACTGATTAACAAGAGAGTGTAAAAAAGGTAGTTAAATCAGTGCCCCACCCCAAACTACTGCAGAACCTGGAGCAACAATAATCATCCCTCTCTTACCCCTGTGCAAAATAAAAAAGTTATTGTCTTTTATTAGAGTGCACTGGGAGCTGTGAAGGTGGCGCGATATCACGCCATCAAGAAAACAACCAAGCTCAGAGAGCATCAAGGACCCCACAGTTCAACCCTGAGCTACAAATATTCTCTTCTATTGGTATCATGCCATCAATTTTGCAACCAGATAGTTTCCCCAAAGCCGCTAACCATGGTTGTACTCTTTTTGTGTGTCTGTGTGGTGGGGAGAGAAAAGTAACACTTACAAGCAACACCTACGTAGAGGTACTGTTGGAAGAAAAATCCAAGTCCAGTTCCAAGCCGGGAATAAAATGGAGGCTGCTTAAGGAAGAAAGGTTCGTTTGTTGATGAAGCAGAACCGCCAGCAGCGTGTGGTTCTGGGACAGCTGACAAAATGGAGTTGAGAGTGGGTGGATTTTATACCTTCTTGATTCCTATGGTGGTCATGTAGAGGTCATGGCTGGCTCTATAGGCAAAAGGGAAAATGCAAATCCTAGGTGTTTGTCTGAGGCTAATCTTGTCAATCTTTGGCTTGTTGCTAAGCTGAAGTTTCCTTCCGTCTCAGTCTTTCTGAATGGATCACCAAAATCTGCATTTCTAAAAGCTGGCCTCCTCGGTTTCTGCTTGGGGCAGGGAGACTAGGGCTGGTTTCTGCCTCCCTTAAGTTTATTTCCAATTTCTCCTTTAGGGAAATATTCTATCCTGCCTTTTTAATATCCCCCAAAATATTTCATTCTCTAGGTGGGTGGGTGGGTGCTGACTTTCTACAGTGCCAGGAATAAAATACTGAAGGACGGGAAAAGACCTCCCTCTAGCAGTCTCCACACCAAAGGAAAGAAAATACATTGCTCCTCTCTTCCCCCTTCCAGAAGGCCGTCATGTGGGGTTAAAAAAGTCAAGCAGCCCGAGGCTTTGCGCTCTGCTTAGTCCCCGCTGACAAAAGCATGGAAACTGATACAGCTCTTATCAGTTTTATTCCCGCTCCCTTCCTCTAGGTTACGGTGCAGGCAGGAACACTTACAAGAATCACAACAGTCCAAACCAAGCTTTGCTACATGTCAAAGTGGGACCAGCAACGGTGTATGAATGCATTTGTTTGCCTACAAAACCATTAACCTCATAGTCTCGGTTGTATTCCTGAGAAAATGTAGTAAAGACAGATTTCTTGCATTTGGTTTGTAGGTACCAGCCAAGCTATTCCTGGTTGGCTTCATTTCACCACCTAGACCAATGATAGCGAACCTTTTCAGCACCGAGTGCCCAAACCGGAACCCAGCATGTGCTCATGTACGTTCGTGAGCTGGAGCGCCGGAAACCCAAAGACCAGCTGCACACTGGCCACCTGGTCTTTGGGTTTCCAGTGTGCAGATGTGCAGCAGCCAGCTGGTCTTTGCATGCACCGGAGCACTGGAAACCTGAAGACCAGGCAGCCGGCACGCACATGCGCATGCCGGAAACCAGAAGAGCAGCTGGCAATGGTGCATGTGCCCCCAGAGAGGGCTCTGCTTGCCACCTCCAGCACGTGGGCCATAGGTTCGCCATCACGGACCTAGACTTTCCCCCGATCTCCCGAAATAAAGGCACACGGGCGCTTTGTTGCTATTCCCCATTTCGTTCTAAGGATGTTTTACTGTTTTGGCACAAGAGCCATTTGGTTTGCTGTGATGAGGACAAGAGATGTTTAAAAAAGCAAGAACAGTTAGTTCAAAAGAGAGAGGTGAGGATGTTTGTGAAAATGCTGATGATGGTTTAGAGCAGGTTTGTCTAACCTGCAGCTAACGGGCTGCATGAGACCGTGGACAACTAGTATTGCAGCCCCACATTAAAATGTAAACTTTTTATGTTATTATGTGATTTATATACATTAATTATATAATACATTTTATATGTAGCCCAAGACAAATCCTCTTCACTCAGTGAGGCTCAGGCAAGCCAAAAGGTTGGACAACCATGGTTTAGAGCACAGGTGTCAAACTCGATGTCACATGACATTGCGGTGTTTTTTGTCTTTACAGAGCTGAGGTGGCCGTGGCCTGCGTGTGATGCATTCGACCCATGGGCTGCCAAGTTTGACACCCCTAGTTAGAGAGCGAAGCTAGCAGGAGCCAGAGACAAATGCAGCACAATGTGCCTAGGAAACCGAATCAAACGTACAGTCATAGACTGAAGGATATTTCACTAGGCAATACTGGTTATGAGAAAGATCTTGGAGCAATAATTGATTATACAAAGTGAATATGAGGTTGCAAGTGCAGATCTATCAACAGACGTTCAGTCATAGTTCTATTTTAGTCTGTGTTGATCAAATCCAGCCTCAAATACAATATCCACATCTGGGCACCGTTACGAAAGATTTGGAAAAATTGGAAAACGTTCCAAGAAGGGCAATAAAAATGATGAGGGGACTAGAAGAGAAAGGACGTGGGAATGCTTCATCTTCAAAAGGTCGAGGTGGAATATAAAGTACCTAAAAGGGGTGGGGATTATTTAGTAAGTTAAAACCTTCCCTCTCATTCCAGAGAATAGGACACAGAACAATGGATTCATTACAGAAGGCAGATTCTGAGGGTATGAGAAAAAATGTGTCCTATACTTACAGCAGATTAATAGTGGAATAAATTACCCATGGAAAGTGGATTTCCTTTGATTGGGAGTATTCTGGCAATGGATAGACAGCTGTAACTAGTATTTCTGTATAGAGCAAGAGACTGGCCTGATTACCTAAATGGTTCCTTCCAAGGCTATAATTCTATTATTCAGATAGACAGATTTTACACAAGTCACAAAGTATATTGGAAGGGCATCTATTCCAATTTCTGCTTAATGCTGAATCTATAAGGAGAATCCAGCATTCTTGACAGATGGTCATTCAGCTTCTGATTAAATACTGCCGATGATTTCCACCGTCAAATCATTGTAACTGTTAGGAAGTTTCTCTTAATGTTTCACTAAAATCTGCTTCCCCGCAATTTCCACTGATTGAAATCTGTTCCATCTTCTGCATGACAGCCTTCAGATATTGGAAGACTGCTATTATGTCTCCCTTAATCTTCTGTCCTCCAAACTAAACTTACAACATACATAAGAAACGTTCAAGGAAATAAAAATGAGCTCAAAAGCCAACAAAAACAGCCAAGAAACCATCTGGGAAGAAATAGATATCTATATTTCGTAAAGAGATGTTGCTTACAGCTCCTACTACCAATAATGTGAGTAATTTCCACTGTAGATGAGGTGGGTATCAAACCAGGTCACTCAATCACATGGAGCCCCTGAAGGAAAATCTTGTTCGGCTTAGCATGGGGAAAGCGCCACAAAATATTTTTCTACAAAATTCAAGGACCCTTTAAGTAGTGCCTCAGGGCAGATATTATATACGCTCATTTGTTGCCTGCCTTAGAAATTTGGAAGCCAAAAGCAGCACACTTAGGTTCACATTCTTAGTTGGGCTCAGACATTTTGCTGAGCCAAGGTTTGTTTAATGATAGTATGTTGCACAAGATACAATTATCTGGTTCGCATACTTAGTAAGTTAAGCCATAGCTTGTGACTTAAAATTCACATGTCAAATTCATACAATACATTAAATCAAAGTCAACTCACATCAAGTTTTAGCTCAATGTACAATCCAGTTTAGGAATTCAAAGCTTTCAGACCAATACAGTCCCCTGTAATATTCCTTGAACTGTAAAGAGATAAGCCCTGTCTCTCCAACTTTATGGCTTTTCTGTTGAATTTGCAATGGTTCTGGAAACTAAGGGAGAACAGATTCACATCATTTGGGCTCTAGGGCAAATTCATTGTATAAATAGAGTTCTCAGTCTGCTAAGGCTTTAGGAAAGATTTCTAAATAGACACCTAGAGGATAATCCATTATCAGCAAAAAGACTTGGTTCCTCACCAGTTGACAAAGAAGCCATTCTGGGGGGTGCGGGGGATGCAAGAAATGCCCAAATCTCTCAGGTCACAAATTGGTTCTAAAAGGAGACAGCTTAGTTGTTGAAATTCTTCTAACCCTATTTTAAACCGCCAGTACGATAGTGCTGCTAAAAGCAAATTTTGGTGGGATTAGAATGGTATATACGGATCTGGCCATGGCATTTCAAAAAGGGTATTAAAGAACTGATAAAGGTCTAGGAATCTAGAAAAGGTCCAGCAAGTGACAATCAGTATGTATGTATGTATGTATGTATGTATGTATGTATGTATTTAATGGTAAGGCTACCAAATCTGGCCTGGAAAAATCCAGATAATCACTAAAAGGCAAAGAACTTGAGAAGACATTAAATGGACACTGCCGAGTTATAGCTACACTTGGAACATGGCAACCATGCAAATATTACTCGGGCTCTTATAACTGCTTTGACTACTGCTTCAGATAGGGCTGCCTTTAAAAACTATCCAGAAGCTTCAACTACTCCAAAATGTAACAGCCCAACTGTTGGCTAGCACACATCAACTTGAACATGTAACACCAATGCTCTGGGCCCTGCATTAGCCACTTACAGATAGTTCTCCACTTATAACCACAATTGGGACTGCAGTTTTGGTCACTAAAAGAAGTGGTTGCTAAACAAATCATTGCATGACTGGACCTGATTTTATATTTTATTTTTGCTATGATCATTAAGTGAATCATGTAGCTGTTCAGCAAATCCAGCTTCCACAATTAGCATTGTTTATGAGAAACCAGCTGAGAGGATTGAAATGGCAACCATGTAAACTCAGTACATTGCAATTCGTCGTAGGTGCGAGTAAATTACGTTCACTTAATGGTGGACGTGGTGCAACAGTGATAACTTTGAGGGCAGGTCATAAATCACTTTTACCAAGGCCATGGTAACTTTGAACCATAGGTTTTTTAAAAAATGGTCAAGAACTACTTGCATTGGCTTCTTAGTCCAATGCAAAGTGCTGGTTTTGGCCTTTAAAGCCATACATGACTTGGTTCCGAGATATCTCCAGGACAATCTTCTTCCACAGTTTCAATTTGTCTGATACAGATGTCCTAAAGGAACTTACAGGTGGTTCCCTGTAATCAGGGGTGGACTGCTGGGGGTTCACAGGGGTTCAGGAAAACCTCTAGCTAAGATTCTGTGCAGTTCAGAGAACCCCCAAATCCTACTCCTGGCTGGCCCCACCCCGCCCACTCTGCCCCACCCCTCCCAGAAGTCCCCACGCGGCCTGTTTTGGATGCAGGTAAGTGCAGGGTGCTCACGGAAGCTCGGGGAGAGCGAAAAACGGGCCTACCGGAAGTTCGGGAAGGCCGGAAATGGGCCCATTTCTGGCCTCCAGAGGGCCTCCAGAGCCTGGGGAGTCCATTTTCGCCCTCCCAGAGGCTCAAGAAAAGCCTCCGGAGCCCAGGGAGGGCAAAAATGCCTTCCCACCTTGGTGCAGGAGGCCAACTAGGTCCACCATTGTCACACCCACCCAGCAACTGGGCAGAGAACCCCTTGCTAAAATTTTTGAAGCCCACTCCTGCCTGCAATGGTCTATATGAGAATGATCTTGAGAGGCAGGAGGAAGAGCCTCAGCTTAGACAATCATCATGCAAAAGGTATCTCAGTTCACAGAAGGAAAAGGAATGCGGGAAATGTTTTAGAAAGGACCCTCTCTAGTTCTCTGGAAGAGAAAGGCCAGAGAGGGGGAAAGTGCTTTTAGACATGCAAAATTCTGTTACTGTAAACCTTAAAATTATTAGAATTAGAATTAGAATTAGAATTAGAATTAGAATTAGAAATAGAATAGAATAGAATAGAATAGAATAGAATAGAATAGAATAGAATAGAATACAATACAATACAATACAATACAATACAATACAATACAATACAATAGAATACAATAGAATACAATAGAATTTTTTATTGGCCAAGTGTGATTGGACACACAAGGAATTTGTCTTGGTGCATACACTCTCAGTGTACATAAAGGAAAAGATACGTTCATCAAGAATCATAAGGTACAACACTTAATGATAGTCATAGGGTACAAATAAGCAATCAGGAAAAAATATTGATATAAATCGCAAGTATACAAGCAACAAAATTACAGTCATACAGTCATAAGTGGAAGGAGATCACTTCTACAGTCATAAGTGGAAGGAGTGGGTGGTGGGAACAATGAGAAGATTAATAGTAGTGCAGACTTTGTAAATAGTTTGACAGTGTTGAGGGAATTATTTGTTTAACAGAGTGATGGCATTCAGGGAAAAACTGTCCTTGTGTCTAGTTGTTCTGGTGTGCAGTGCTCTATAGTGTCGTTTTGAGGGTAGGAGTTGAAACAGTTTATGTCCAGGAGGCGAGGAGGGGTCTGTAAATATTTTCACAGCCCTCTTTTTGACTCGTACAGTATACAGGTCCTCAATGGAAGGCAGGTTGGTAGCAATTGTTTTTTCTGCAGTTCTAATTATCCTCTGAAGTCTGTCTCTGTCTTGTTGGGTTGCAGAGCCAAACCAGACAGTTATAGAGGTGCAGATGACAGACTGAAGGTAATGTAGTCATGGTAATCAACTCATGGGTTTGGTTTTCTCTGTGGACTACCTCAAAGAGCTGACAGTTCAAAGTCCATACATCCTGAAGTTGCCGCAGTTGGGAAACAATACTATTGGTGATTCCACACAGGAATAGATAAATGAATTGGAAACAAGACTCTCTTCTCTTCAAATCCTGGACACACTCACACTTTTTAAAAAGCAACCTTCACTTGTAAGAAATAACATCCACAATGTAAATGATAAAAAGTCCTGGTTGGAGGTCTATTGACAAAAGCACAAGAAGGCGAGCAGCTGTTATGAAGAAGTACGGGGAGACCTACTTTGCTCTGTTTAGACCATTTCTCCTGCCTCCAAGCCAATTTGGTCATTCCCAACTGTGTGAAAGACTATCCTAAGCACCTGTTTAATTATCTGTGCTTTCTGAATGACTGCTGCTTTGAGTTTAATAACCACTGCTCAGAAGTAATTGGGGTGATTATTGTATGGCCTGGAGGATACATATCAGCTCATTATTTCCAGGGAGTAACATCAGAATGCAAAAAGAAAAAGAAAAGAAAGAAAAGAAAAGAAAAGAAAAAAAGGGGGGGAAGATAATCAGAGGCTTATTTGTAGTGTTTGGTGTAATAGGTTTAATAAGATTTGGAATGTTTGAGAGATTAGACCTTATCTGCCCCTCCACCCCCAGCATCCAAGCAGGGCTGATACACAGTGAAGATCAAATACTATCCTATGTCTCTTGTACTGAGAGTTAGAATAGAAAACAGTATTCCTTTTTTCAGAAGTTCCAAAGAAACGGTGATACTTGTCACTCCAACCTTTTTATAGCTCTATGGAGCTGCTACAGGTACTCCTCGACTTATGACCACAACTGGGACCCAGAATTTTCATTGCTAAGCAAAGTGATTGTTAAGTGAGCTGTGTCTGATTTTACAACCTTTTTGCTATGATAGCTAACTGAATCATTGCAACTGTTAAATGAATCAATGGTTGTTAAACGAATCCAGCTTCCCCAACTGACTTTGCCAAGTGGGAAGAGTGTAAACAGCAATCATGTGACCCCCCCCCCCCCCCCCGGGATGCTGCAACCACTATAAATCTAAACCATTGGCCAAGCGCCCAAATGTTCATCATGTGACCATGGGGTATTGCAATGTTCATAAGTGCAATGACTAAGTTGTAAGTTATTTTGATCACTGCTGTCATAATTTTGAACTGTCACTAAACAAATGGTTATAAGTTGAGGGCTACCTATACCATATTTCTTTTTTAAACTTTTCTTTCCCACACTCTGAAGAAACTCAGTTATTATTAGTCCCAATACTACAGGTGTAGGCAACACTTTTGCTGGACAGATCATGTTCTAAGGAAAATACCAATTGCCTATCTCTTCTTTAGAACATCGACAAATAGCCTATACCAGTGATGGCTAACCTTTTTGCCATCACATGCCAAAAGCAGGGGGAGCGCGGGGTGTGTGTGTGTGTCGTGCGTGTGTGCCCATAGTGTGTGCTACTCCTGCTTTTGACACACAATGTTATGGTGGGCCTAGTTAGGCCCGTTTTTTGCTCTCCCCAGGCTCCAGGGTGAAAACGGCCTTCCCCACCCCTCCACCCCCAGAGGCCCCCCGGGTGGAAGTCGGCAAACCGGCCATTTCTGACCTCCGGCCTCCTAGAGAGGCTCTGGAGCCTGGGAAGAGTGAAAAACGGACCTTCCCCACCCATCCCATGCCCTCCGGAGGCAGGGAACAGCCTGTTTCCCTACTTCCGGTGGGCTCAGAAGACCCGAAAATCAGCTGGCCGGCACGCGCCTGCACCTGTGGCACGCATGCCATAGGTTCGCCATCACGGGCCTATACTGGCCAAGCAAATTGTGGTATTGAGAACCACAAGAAAAAAAAAATCATTCAATACTAGACCACTCACTGGAAGCATTAATAAAAAAATAAATAAATGCTTACATACTTTGGACACTTGAAATGAAAATGTCAGAGTCACTGAGGAAGAACTTGATACCAAAAAATTAGACAACAGGGCTAGATGCTATCACTGGTAATACAAGAATGAATTTACAGGAACTCAGCGTAGCAGTTCTGACACACAGTCCTGGAAAAAAATAGTATTCATCATATGAAGAAACAATGGCATGAGTGAACAATAAGAGAATGACTACTTTTGGGGAATCAAAAAGAAAGAGGCTATGATAAACTATTTCCATGTGGTGCCAAGAAAGCAATACGGGCATATTAAAAAGACCCAAATAGTTGAATTCAAGTAGAAGTACCTGTGGAAGGCCTTCAAGGAGAAGAACTTACAACAACAATAACAACGATGGAGGATTGGAAGAAAAGGGACCCAATCAGTTGATGAAGAATAAACTTTTATTTGAAGTTGCTCAGATAGGCAAAAGGCAAAAGGAAAGGAATTGGTCATCAGCTATTACTAAAAAAATAAAGTGCAAATAAATACAATGAAAATTCTGTCACAACAGGTTCCTTCAAAGCAAAATTAAAGGACTTATATTCAATAAACCCAATTTTCTGGTTGTATCAGCAAATTGATATAATATCAATTTATGAAATCAAAGGATGGAATTTTAAGTTAAACTTAAGAGAATTTAAAGAATAAGCAGGAATTGACCTTGAATTTTTGCACTTTAGTTCCACGTTACTGTACTACTTTGGAATTTGTTTTTAAACTGCAATGCCACAGAGGCTAAAGTTTAAAGTACTTTAGGGAGTACTAACTATCCTGCAAGAGGCTTTATTTCCAGGCAGAAGATGGTTCTAGGTCTGAGCTGCAAACAAGATCAGCTTTATTGGTCTGAAGCTTAAGCCAAGGGGCCATTAAGAAAGCTTGTGCTTAGGGCGGAACGGAAGAAAATCCTGAGTTAATGAGCCCCAAGGCTGTTTAGCCAGGTAGGCCCTGACTATAGCTTCCAGGCAGCATACAAACACACCAGGCTCTCAGACTAAGAGCAACAAAGGCTGAGCAACAAAGATCCAGGAGTTTTAAAAGAACAACTTGTTTTGATTTTGTGCCCATATTTTCAGTCTCTCAGGCACCCCGTGGAAAAAGCCTAATCCTTTTTGCTAGTTTCATGCTTAACCGTGTACACAAGCCAGGTTCTCAAAAAGAATTGCCAAATCATGAAAGTTGGGGTATGGACAGGGGTGGGATTCAGCCGGTTCTGACTGGTTCGGGCGTACCGGTAGCTCCAATGATCAGCTGAGAGCGAACCGGATCGCTCTGATAATCAGATGGGTCCGCCCACCGCCGCCACCCCTGTGCTATAACCTACCTATATTTCTTTTGCTTTAAGCCCAACTGATAGGCACAGCAGAGCAGATTGCCGCGCCTCAGCTGTTTTACTCACCCTGGATTCAGTAGCAGGTAACTTTCAATCATAATGTGCATGCGCGGAAGTGCAGGTTTGGCGCCCATGGGAGCGAAGCGAGCGCGCAGCGAACTGGTTGTTACAACAGGTGAATTCCACCACCGGGTATGGACTGCAAATCTGTCTTCTCCATCCATAATGCTCTTTTTCCTGTTTAAAAAGAAAAACCAACCCTTCTTAAGGGTAGCTATTCTAGGATTAGAATATTCTTGAACTTTACTCTAAATCAACAGATAAACGGTCTTCCCTCTTTGCCAGCCAACCTGGCAATAAGATTCAGTTCAGTTTCTCAGGGAAACTGGGACTGCTGGTAGCCAAAGAAAAATGAACATAAAAGTGCAATTCCAAGGCATGCCTGCAAGACTTAATTCACAGCAACACAAAGTCTCTTGCTTGCTGCTTTCTTTGTTTCTTTTCGAGGCAGCTCCCTTTGCCCGCCCCCCCCCATTTCCCAAATACACTACTGTTTCCCTCTTGAAGACATGCAAGCGGTAGACCTGATTCCGTGTGTTGGAAAAAATATCCATCTGGTTCAGTTCCTAATGGGGAGAAAGACATTGGAAACAAGGAGGCTGATTGGACAGATGGTTTATTGATGAACAGGACCACATGGATTTGAGATCCTGGGCAGCTGACCACATGGAGTTGAGAATGAGGGTTAGTTATACCTTCTCTTGGGCATTGCCCTTGAACTTCCTGTTTCTGTGCAAGAGCATGTATTCTATTGGCTCTTGTAGGGGTAACTTTGTAGGTTGTCTGGGTTAAGTTTGGTTGAAGTGTGCTGATGCAATGAAGGGGCGTGTTGGGCAATTCCTATTGTGGCTGAGGGCTAATCCTACCTTTGTTCAGAATATCCTGTCTTGAATGGATTATAAATCTGCATTTCTAAAAGTTGGCCCCTTTTAGTTTCTACTTGGGGCAGAGAGCTGAGGCTCTGAGTTTCTGTCTTTAGAAACATTTCTCCTTTAGGGAAAATATAATAAACTGCCTTTCTAATATTTCCTAAAATATTTCATTCTTCTAAGAGGGGTGGGTGCTAACTTTCTACACATGCAAATACTGCCCTTTCAAAATGAGTGTGTCTATTGAGGGGTGGGGATCTTCTTACAGAGAGATATCAAGGTATATACATGCTTACCAAGATATAATCCTCTTTGAACTCAGTGGAATTTATTCCGTGAGTAGGTATGTTTAGGCATAGCTGAACATTTCTAGGGTTGTACACATCTGAGTTGGACAAAGTCCTACTGGACTCAGTAGGTGTAGCTCTGAACAATATTTTGCTTTCCCCCTCCCCAAAATGAAACAAGCAACATGGGTGTGGGCCAGTGGTGGGTTGCTACCGGTTCTCCCTGGTTCTTGTGAACCGGTAGTGGAAATTTTAAATAGTTCGGAGAACCGGTAAATACCACTTCTGCCTGGCCCCACCCCCAATCTCCCAGCTGATCGGCTAGAAGGAAAAAATCAGGGCTCACTTAACAAAGAGGGAAAAAAACAAGACACTGTCGCTTTAAATTGACAAGCCAAGAAGCAGCTACTGAAAGGAGGTTTTTACTTGCAGAAGCCAAGTGACATTCAGCAGTTCGTTTCTGGGTCAGCTGAACAACAAACTGGATAAGAGGAGGAATTGTTATATGTTTCTATGTTTTTGAAGTTTTGGGGTTTGTGCAACATGGGCTTTGTGTTTCTAAAAAGGTTTGGGCGATTCCATTGCGAAATATCCTGTCTTGAATGAGTTTTCTGCCTCCTTGTAAATGGAGCCTAACTTCTGGCTTCCACCTTCTATTATCTCTAAGCACCGATAGCTGTTTTCTTCTTACAAAGTTTCCTTTATGCAGCTGGCAGGAATGTGGAATGAGTATCAGGCAAGTTCCTTGTTAGCAGCTTGATTTTTCCTTGCTTTTCTGGGAGTCTTTTCTTATGAGTAATATTTTATTCAGGGATATGAAGAGCGGGGAGTTTGATTCCTTCCCAGAGCAGGTTAGTGGGTTGGAGAGGGAATGGGGATTTTGAAGTAACCTTCCCTTGTCACGCCCACCAAGCCACGCCACGCCCACCAAGCCACACCCACAGAACTGGTAGTAAAAAATTTTGAAACCCACCAATGGTGTGGGCATCTTTGTGCATGCCCATGCAGTGTATAGGGCAAAGAGCTAAATAATTAAAAAAAAGAGAAGATGAAGATCAGGAATTGGGGAGGCACAGTGGAAGGATAGGGACAACTAAGTTTTGGGAGCTGCCTTTGGAAAACTTTCTCCCGGCGAACAATTATACAATAAAATAATGTGTAAATGCTCACAGAATGGTGGACCTTGAGAGGGAAAGTTGCATGCCTCCCCACCTATTTTGTATGGGCAGCATTCAAGAGATATTTCTCTCATTGCCCAACCACGTTTCCACTTAAATTGCTTGTATGAAAGCTGGTAAGGATCACAAAATTTTATTTATTTATTTATCAAATTTATACGCTGCTCATCTCATGGTTGAAGGCAGCTCTGAGTGGCTCATTACATCATAAATGTAGGGAGGTAAAAGCAGTTAAAGTATAAAAACAGATTTTTTTAAAAAAAACATTAAAACGAACTAAAAACCAAACCAAACCAATCCAATTAAGCTAGCCCCCTCTTTGATGGCTTTTTAGAAAGTTATTAAAACCTGAGCTTTTCTGGCATGCATCCCAATGATTTTCACCCACAGAGCTTTCTTTTGCTTTTAATTTTTTACCGTGATGGCGTATGTGGTCGGCAATTTATTTCCTAGTTTTAGTTCTTCTCTAAATTGTTTGCATTTTTATCATGGATGGTTTCTAAATTAATTAATTAATTAATTAATTTTCATATGTTGCGCACCAGCAAGAGCTGTAATATTGTGATGGGATACACAATAAATAAATGAATGAATGCATAAATAAATTTCCAGGAGAAAAGCTACTTGGATCCCCTAGAGCAACTGAATAATAACTCTACCTGTTGTGCACAGTAAAATAGTTGTCTGGAAAGGGCCTAAACAAAAAAGGAACACCGAGACCTGGCATACCTGTTAATTGATCCCAATTAAACCTGGGGCTTAGGGAATGCAACATAATATGATTTACCAACTTTTAATGTAGCAAATTTCTGTCATTGCATCGTATCTACTCAGGAGCTAATTTCATTGCATGCCAACTATCAGAGACAATTAAATATTATTACATCTCAGTTATTATACTTAATATCATTACACTGGCTTTCAAATTTAGATGAAAAATATTTGATTAACTTTTGCAAACATTCAGAAAATACCTAGTAAGCCTTAAATATTGCACTAGTTTTCCCCAGAGGGATATTTTAAGGAATAAATTTACTTTAGCCCTGGTTCAAATCCTTTTCTCAGTTTTAAGTCACTTGGTATTTCTGGATACTGAACACACCTGGGCATAGGTGTCATGCCCAGTTGCACACATTCATTACAATGTCTAAAGACTGTACCAACTCTAGGTTTTAAGGGGCTGGAACAAAGTGCTCCCTCGTGAGAATGCTATCTTTGTCAGTGACTGTAGCTGAATTTCTTGCGAGAGACAGTAAGATTGGAGATCGCCCTCAGTTCCTCATCACTAAAATAAAAATAGATGTGCTTAATTCTTAAGCAATCACATGCAAGAACATCAAGATCTTATGAGATTTTGGTTTACTCGTGTAAATCTCATTAATTTCACATTTCCCAGGATTTTAACTCTTGTGGAGTGGAGTATCCATCAATTAAGGAATATACTATATCTAGCAATGTTGACATTTTTCAAAATTCCTGAAGCAAGATTCATTGTGGAAAATTAAAATGGAAAGAAGATCTAGATGTGAAACTTACAGTATATGGTCAGAAAAAGTTATCCAAAGATAACAGGTGCTCCGATTAATTCCACATTCCTTTGTTAAAATCAAAATTATTATTGTATTCATGGTCATCTTAGGATCATGCGTGGGTGTGTTCCAAAGTTGGCTACTAAGGCTGAATGATAATAGAGATGGGGCTGCATTTGGTCCCAAAATATTTAAGTCTATTTTTCCCATTTCCCTGTTATGAAAAGGTAGTTTGCTAACTTAGCTAACTATGTTCAGTACATGAGATAAACTAAATGTGATTTCTCCTAAGGGCTCTGCAGATGTTAAAAGAAATCCCTCAAGTACAGTTTTCATTAGGGTTCTTTTTAGAATAAACAGTAAAAGGGTGATTAAAACTTGATTTTAAAAAAAGGATTAAGGGCCCAGATAAATTTCAAATAAAATTTTGGAATTAATTATAAAAAATTCTTCCCATAGGGAAAATGTTTTTGTTTTGAATTATTTTTTAAAAAACCATAAAGGCATAACACTTTAAAAATGGGATATTAGAGGCAGCTAGTGAGAATTGAAAATTATAATTAAAAAAGAACACTGAAAATCAATTATAGAATGAAGCAAAATATTTTAACATTGGACATATTGAAAGATATTTTTGAACAGTAGATCCAGAGGTTAGTTTCAATAGTATATGTTTCTATAGGCAGACTCTATTTCAAAGATGTTATGGAAGAAGAATAACTTTTACCTGACAAGATCTAGACTGATTTGAAAGTGGATTTAAAAATGACAGGCTACAAGAATGACATGGGGGAAAAAAATCTTACATTGGACACACAAAAGAAACTGATTAGTGTTTTAATAGTTAAAGAGATATAGAAATAAAAAAGAAACCCAGAGAATGACCTGTATAATTTTCCTAAACTGATTTCCAAAAGAGCCCATATTAAATTTACAAAAGTTTTCAAGAATTTTGTGAGAAGGGACAAAGAAAAATATGAAAAGAAATCAAGTTCTACATTATTTGATAAAATTAAAGTCTAGATTATTGGAAGTAAAAGGAAGGGATATAAAGTTGGCTTATTTGATCAAGGTTAAAATAAAAATGTTATCTCTGGTAATCCTTAATGGACTTTTGCTGACATTAGGACTAAAATGATGAGGCTTTGTGGATTGATTTATAGATAATAAATGAGATATGGGAAGAAGATATAATTTGTTGTATTTTAAGAGAAAGTGATAAGTTACTAAACTTGTTTATATTTGTATGAAGGGGGAAGTCATTTTTTAATATTTTTTCTTTCTTTTTCCTCATTATACCCTTATCTTTTTCTTTCTTTTCTATTTCTTCAATTTTTATTTTTAATTTCTGCAACTTTTGTTTTTTCTTTTTCATTTGCATTAGTTTTCATCATTGTAAATGTAATTTTTTTAAAAATTGCTATCAAAAAATGTTCCAATTAGATCACATTTTGCAGCTGAAGGTTCTAAAGCACACGCAACTTCATCAAAATAAGCAAGGAAGTAGTTTCTTGATGATCCTCAATAGATCCCAAGAACAATAAAAATTCTGCAGATTCATTTGGGAAACAGAAAGAAGGGGACAGCTTATGCAGATGGGTTAAAGACCATAGATGCAAACGAAAATGAGAGGAGAAATTAGAGGAAAGTTTTTGTGCAAATATATTCTGTTGTAGGGCATGTCTGCCTTGCTGAGCATTTATCTTGATTTTATGTGAATGTAATCCGCATTTTGCTTGTGGCATCAGCAGAAGGCACAACCAGGAATTGGTATAACCTTTGAGTGATCAATGTTGAAACCATCCCAGACGAGATTATTAACTCTATTTATTACATATACCAAAATGTCTGTGTTTGAAACCTCACATTTACTTCCATAAAACGTGCTTTAGGCTAGCTGGGTGTCTGCAAGACCTTACCATGTCCTTGTATCTCTTGCTTTCATTCATTGTCAGATGACTATTTTCAAGTGAGCTGATTTTCTGTCTTCAGTTTGCCCTTTCTTTATTGCACTGCAATATGTTGGATAAGAGCCCTTATATCTTCTGATATTTTACCACTGAAAACAGTAATGCTGGTACACTCCATACTACCTACTATGGATTGCCATGGGAGTACCATCCTCTCTAATGGAAAGCCAAGATTAACTTTCTCTATTACACAATAACTAGTTACTATACTCTCATCTAGACTGTATAGTTTTAACTTAAGAGCCAGAAAGTGATGCTTCTTTCAGTTAGGAACATTACATTACACACAGACACACACATTGTGTGTGTGTATATGTGTGTGTGTTTAACTGTGTGTGTTTAACTGTGTATGTGTGTGTGTTTAACTGTGTGTGTGTGTTTAACTGCAGGATACAAAATTGTGTACTCTGGGATTGCAAGTGGTATAATGTTATTGTGTTTGCATCTCTAGAGGAAGATGGGGATTCATGAGTGATGCAAATAGATAATCATAAGACTGGTGTGACTATGTAGTTGCGTGTATATTGCCATATTGGCATCACTGCAGCTAGCTACAAACACATTTCTATATAACTGTGTGATGCCAGGAATCAAATTAGGACTATCAAGAAAGAAATCAAGAACTCTACTCAGGAAGATAAACAGGAGAGTCATGGAGTCTTTTACTATATTTTTGTATATTTGGAGGGGAAAAGAAGTTTGCAAAGAGAATACTGTCTATTACCTCTGTCCCCTTATTTTGAGGATACATACATATGTTTGGCTGAAGTAGCAAGCTGTGTTAAGACAGCAGTGTGCATTGCCCACAATATAGACATTTCCTGGTGGCAGATTGGGAAAGGGTTGGTTCAATTCATCATCCCAATCTAATTCCTTGCCTAATAGTATGGCCGGTCCCATTGGGTTTACAAAACTCTCTGAACAAAATCTAATCAAACTGCAGGATCTTTTGCAACAATACATGAATCTAGGTGCTCTACAAGAGTCCTTTTCAAGCTGGTGTTTTCCAAATGTATTGGATTTCAACTCCCAATATCTTAATTATTAAGGATTGCATCTGTTCATATAACATTCTGGGAGGCCGATGCCATCAGTACTCTAAGCGTAGCGGTAAATGGGAATGACCTTGTCAAATGGGAGAGATGACCAGGCTGAGCTCGAGGGTGGGATCAAACACATCATCTCCTACAGAGGAGACAGGAGGAAGAGCCACTGCTTAGACAAATCAGCCTAAGCTAATAACATTGAAGTCTGAAGGATTGGGGTGGCGAAAGCCAAGATCCACCCTAGTTTTCAAGAAGGTAAAATTAGAGAAGGGGGAGAGATACTTTCAGACTTGCAAGGTTATCTTACTGTAACTTTACAATTAAGGTAGTGTTAGTACTTACACTTGATGCTTCTTGTCTGGACTACCTCAAAGGGCAGTAATCACATCCAAAGCCATGTAATCTCTTCAGTTCTAACAATGGAATATAGATGTTTTCAGAGGCATCACAGCATCAGAAGAGGGGAAGTTTAATCCTTCTATTATAGATGTTGACCTCCCAACACTTTCCATGCTATAATTAAAGCCATAAAGAAGCCTCTTGTTGGTATTGTTTTCAAACAGCACAACGGGGTTTGCTATCACATTTTGCAATGGTGGCCACCAAACTGGAAACTCATGAAAGATAAATGCTACTGATTTCTCCTTCTCACCCTAATTATTTACAGTTGGTCCATTTTTGGCAGCCATAAGTCTTAGCGTGAGATAAAATATTGCTTCCTCTAGTAGAGGCAGTTGGTTTAGTATTAGTTGCTAGGGAACTGAGATGCTGCCGTTACCCTTCTATCCTGTTAGCAGATTTCCCACGGGTATCTCGATGGCCTCTGTCAAAACCAAGGCAGGGTGCACTTCTGGCTGTTCCAGCACACGCCCCATAAAATAGCCCTTCCAGGTAATGGTGGGCAGAAAGGCTATGAGACAATGAGAACTATTTTACACTGGAGAATCACATCACTTCTATCACTAAGGAGAATTGTGCTCTGTTTGTGACATGAAACATCTCACCCAGACAAAGCCATCCCATCTCACATAGACCTATGGGAAACAGAGTGGTGGACTAGAGAGCCTTTGGGTCTAATGCAGCAAGACTCATGAGAGGACCTTTTTAATTAGGAGAAACTCTTTAATTTGATTCAACAGTTGCATCCATAAATATTTTCTGCAGTATATATGAAAAAGTATCTGCCTATTTGACTAGTTAGGGCATGTAAGGAAGTTTACAAGTTTATGAATCGTAATAGTTAGAAATCTAATTTAATTTGCTTTTATCGCTTTTCATTAAATTTTGCATGTTCCTGTTAATAAGCTTGTTTTTAAGAACTGCTCTGATAATCAGAAATTCAGAACCCATGTAGCTCAACTCAACTCAACTGGACTTCTCAGCCAAGCTGCTAAAGCCCGTATATGATAACACTGCCGAATAGGGATTTGTGAAACTGTGACTCCCTAGAGCCGTGATGGCGAACCTATGGCACGGGTGCCACAGGTGGCACGTGGAGCCATATCAGTGGGCACGTGAGCTCAGCTCCGGCATGCATGTGTGTGCCAGCCAGCTGATTTTCGGGCCTTCTGGGCCCACCAGAAGTCAAGAAACACAGTTTCTGGCCTCCAGGGGGCCCTCTGGGGGGGAGGCTGTTTTTGCCCTCCCCAGGCTCCTAGAAAGGCTCTGGAGCCTGGGGAGAGCAAAAAACAGGCCTACTGGGCCCACCAGGCCATCACATGCCAAAAACGGGGAGCATGGAGGGTTGGGGCGCATAGAATTATGGATGTGGGCACGTGTGTGTGTGACCCCACCACGCTCCCCCCCCGCTTTTGGCACGTGATGGCAAAAAGGTTAGCCATCACTGTCCTAGAGTGATGCCTATAAACCCCCCAAATAAAATTAATTTAAAATACATAAAACAACTGAAATCTTATATAATTATTATCTTCTCATACAAGTTCTGATGGTATGTTTGGAAGGCCTAACTTGTTTGATTAGCAATCAAGTCCATTGAGTATACAAATAAAAGCAGACTACAGGTCTGGCAATTTGGCTGATCTGGGAGTGATTTGTGACTTCTGGATATTAAATGGGATTATTGGATTTAGCGGAGACGTGGCAGGGTCTGGGAAGATTTATTTCCCAAGAGCGCAAAAGAAGCTGAAGCCTTTATTCATATGTATCCAAGCCATGTGGCCAAATGGCTGCAATTATCTTTTAAATGCCAGAAAAATTGCAGAGGTCATGACATACTGGGGCAGGGGATACAGATACCAGGTGAAGTGCTCCCTGGAAGACATATGCCAGAATCCTAGTTAGAGGTGGATCAGGGATGTGAAGACACAGAACAGGGGTCCCAACCCCCGGGACCTGGCCCATTCAGAACTGAGCTGCGGAAGCGGCAGGCAAATGCATGCACCCAGTTGCATTTGCGAGAGCAGCAAGCACTCATGCATGCACGTGAAGCTCCATTTGTGTGAGCGGCAGGCCCGCTGCTTGCACAAATGGCATGCCTGCTGTTCACATGGAACCATTTCCCCTCTCCCCGCGCCAGTCTGCAAAGCTAGAAAGGTTGGGGACCACTGACATAGAGGGCTTCTGGGATTTGAGGTTTTGAGACCTCCAGCCTTTCATATCCAGGGTTTAGCCATTGTGCTACAAGACTGAGGATTGACTGGCTGGCATTCTCTATTGGTTAGCTCCGACTGATCAATAATTAGTTGAAGATGGTCTGTGGGAGTTACTGGCTTGTAAGCATATAGGCAATGTCACACTAAAAGAACCTGGAGGTCTATAGAAGGTGAGAGAACTATGTGGGGGGAAAAATCATAGGTTGGCAATGATCCTTCCCAGTAGGAAGGGAGGTGATCTGGTAAACCTCCTTGACATCATTTCTGACTGGGAGAGCTCTAGGCCTTGGGCACAAGTATCTCATGTGCAATGTCCCATTTTCCCAATAGAGTTGGGATTTTAAAGTGAGGCAGAGAATCAAACTATATGTTCTATGATTTGCACATTTTTTTAAAAAAAAATTAAACTGGCTAGGATTAATTTGAAGAAAAAGTATCTTTTTGGAATGGGGATTAGAGCCCTGTAATAGCTGCTAGCTGAAAATTACTACTCCATTTGTCATCCATTAATAGGTGTTCTATTTAGACACTTACAAATTAAGGAGAACAAACTCATGGAAAATGGGGACCTTATCGTTTTTATTCTAGAAGTCTTGTGCAAATGATCTGTTCAAAGAGATGGCAATTGGACTTTGTTTTGCCTTCACCAATACCCACTGGGAACATACACACAGAGAAAATGAATTAATTACCAGGCTGCGGCCCAGGGGGTTTGGGACCCTTGCTCCATGTCTTCATATCCCGATCCACCTCTAATTAGGATTCTGGCATCTGTCTTCCAGAGATTAAAGTTGCAGGTTTCTTGTTATCTATTGAATACATATAGTTTTGTTAAGCCTTGGATAGTACAGAGCCTTGGATAGTACAGTGGTCTAATGCACCCTGTTATTAATACCAGCTGCCTGCAATTATTGCAGTTTCGAATCTCACCAAGGCTCAAGGTTGACTCAGCCTTCCATCCTTTCTAAAGTAGGTAAATTGAGGACCCAGTTTGTGGGGGCAATAAGCTGACTTTGTATAAATATACAAAAGTATGAAGGCTATTGCTTAGCGCATTGTAAGCCGCCCTGAGGCTCCGGAGAAGGGCGGCATATAAATCAAATTAAAAAAAAAAAAAGCCCTGCTAAAATGAAACTAACCTTTAGATCAGTAGTGGGTTCCACTTACCTTCGCTACCAGTTCAGAACTGCTTTGCTCGTGCGTGGCGTTTCTGAGAATGGACAGAACCTTCTGCGCATACACAGAACATCCGTGATGATGTCTCCCGCCAGCGCCACTACCAATTCGCCCGAACCGGGGTGAACCGGTAGAAACCCACCACTGCTTTAGATGACCCTGTTAACTTCAACTGTTTTGGAGGGAAATTTAAAATATTCATATTTGGGCGGGCTTTTTCAAGTATTATGATTGGATGAGGCCCTGTGGGCCCAGAGTATAAATTACAGGAATTTACCTGTTCCGTAGTTCCAGCTGAGTCAATAAGTGCTGTTGTATCTATGCTGTCTGTTCTTGCCTACCGCAGCCCACAACATCATATTTCTCACACTGATTATATTCCATTCCCTTTCCTTTCTTGGAATTAAAGCTGAGAATGTTAATGGTATCAACACAGCCATGACGTGCTCTTCATTTTTATATTTGCTGATACATAGGGCCAGTTTCCTATCTGCTGTTTTCCAGGATGGGCAAGAAAAGATAGCCAAATGGCTGAGAATTAATACAGATCTCAACCATAAAAGACATTAGAATTCCTGTCTGTTAGATTTATATCTCATGAAATTCCTATCAATATGTTCTTCCAGAAAGACCATCTGTCCACCTGCGTGCAAACTTCATGTAAAATAATCCCTGACAGCTGCCCTCATTATTACATTAAACTACCACTGCTAATATGGCTGTGGTGTGTCTATGGAGATTCTCAATCATCCAGGTCATGGTTGTCCAAAAGGTGCTTTTCTAAAAGGCAACTGGACTTTCTTGAGATTTTTTTTCTTGAAAATGTTTCACTTCTCATCCAAGAAGCTTCTTCAGTTTTGACTGAATGGTAGGGAATGGAAGGATTTACTGTATATTCTTTATGGTCATCTGGTCATTAGCTCTCTGAGAGTCGTTGAGGCCACTTGAGGTTTATCTGTATCCTCAGAGTCACCTGAATCAGAGTGCAAGTGGGTGTGGAACCTTCTTGGGACTCCTGAAAGGTCTGTGTTGTTGACAACTTAGTGTCATAAACGTGGATGTTTCCAGAAAGCTGAAGCACAGTTTTGATTTTCTTTCTGCAATTCAATTCATCAAGAAGGCATAATTATTAAGCTGATCTCAGGGGTCCCAATCCCTTGCTAATTGCTACCTATTCATTCAATTTTCAATTATATTTACCCTTGCTGATAATATTTGGAGACAATTCTGGTTTTTTTCCCCCAGGTGTATCAGTTTATCTCATTGCAGGAGAACTTTGGAATGGAATCATCAATCAACCTGTGCTTCTTCAGTGAAGAACTGGGAAACTATTGCTACATACAAGATCTAGACATCTCTTAGAAAGCTGGGCTCATTGCTGTTTTCTTCCAGCTGATTTGCAATATTCCCCACTTGCAGCCACATGTGTGCTGCAAAAATTCAGATCAATGTGCTGTGTATAATCTCCTATGTTCTGCAGGTTTAGCCTTTTTTCCTTTTTCCTTTTTGTTCCTTATTCTTTTGGCCAAATGACTTTTAATGAACAGTGGGTAGATATTGTTTCTTAACACACTGTAGTGTCCCTACTGTAGCGTCATATTTGTTCAGAATTCAGATCAGACACTAAGTTGATCCTTGAAGTCATTTAGAGGAGAGCTAAAAATATGCAAACTTAGAGTATCCTGAGATTTGGATGACTGCTTAGAACACAAATCAAGTTTAAATACTGATTCATCTTCTACATGCAATTTCAAGAAGGCTTATGAAAGATATAAATCAAACTGTAATATGATATTTAGTTCTGAAATGCTTTGCGTCATTGAAATCTGATACTATGTAGATTCTTGATATCATTTTTTTCTTTGATGTTTGAATAATATTTTGACACCTCTTTTGTATCCATTTTGAAGTGGACAGAGAAGACACAAATTCTATTCTAATTAGGTATCTGAAGCAAGGCTTTGCTTCCCAAATGTGTATCAGACTTTGATCTTATTTTAAATAATTAAGTCACACAAGGATTCATCAGAGTGAGGTATGAATGCTAAAGGATGAAAAATAGAGGCACAGAGCAACCAGAATCATCCTGTGTGGCATGCATTCTCCTAGGGATTCTGTCTTAGTATGATTTTTAGACTTGAATCTTACTGAAGATACTTCCATCTTGGCCAGATTATACAACAGAATTGAAATCTAAAATGGAAGTTCCCTCATGCTCAGGGAGCACCTCCCGTTGCCTAGTTTCACCAACATTTGGCTCTAACGTTTACCCACCTGTGTAAAATTCTGAGTTTTCTGATGATGTACAGGCAACTTAATTCATTAATATAACTATTCTCCAAAGAATAGCCAAACTATTCTCCAAAGCACCTGAGGGTAGAACAAGAAGCAATGGGTGGAAACTAATCAAGGAGAGAAGCAACTTGGAACTAAGGAGAAATTTCCTGACAGTTAGAACAATTAATCAGTGGAACAACTTGCCTGCAGAAGTTGTAAATGCTCCAACACTGGAAGTTTTTAAGAAGAGTTTAGGTAACCATTTGTCTGAAGTGGTGTAGGGTTTCCTGCCTAAGCACCTCCAAAATCCCTTCCAACTCTGTTATTCTATTCTAACTTTGGAAAAACAGAGAATGGATATAGGAGAAGTTGCCAGTATTCCTACTATAAGTTTGTAAACCACTACAGCTTTATCCATATAGCACACCTAATTTCCTTCAATGTACAGCATAATCTTCCTAGAGAATGAAAGTGGAGTCATATAGTACCATGTAGCCCATGTTAATGGCTACACAGAATCTTAGAAGGACTATATTCAATTATGCACTAACATCAATGTGGGTAAGAATGCTCTCTACCATTCAGAAGAAATTTCTGTGCATAAATAAATATGTCCCTGAACATACTCATTATCGTGTTCTACCAAACAGAAAGATGACTAATCTGTATGCTTGTAACCTCTGCATAACTACACAGACAATCTTAGACTCAGTACACTCTCTCTCTTGCAAAAGAGACTTACTTTTCATACAGACTGCTAAGAAATTGTCATTACTCAGGGCATGGAATACAGCAAAAACCATGTTCTAATTAGATGGAATAATATATTTTATTGAGATATTTTTAACCAAATGAACAAAGAGGCCAGCAGAAACATGTCAGGCTATTCCAATGTCTTAATGAAAATTTCCCCCAGAAAAATGCTGTTAATTCAGGAGGGGATAGGAATACCTACAATTCACATTTGCTTCCACACATGGAAATTGGTTGATTGGTTTCAGTTCCCAGGTTGTAAAATTTTAGGCTGAGTGAACTTGTGTATGTACATCCATGCTTGCAACCCTTCTCTATATCAATGTTCAGTTGTTAGGCCAATAGGTCCCAACATGATGCAGAATCTTAGGCCCACTTGAAAAATATCACATTATGAATCAAGACTAATGTACAAGAAGATCCAAATTAGCACTCACATCACTCCAGGAATATGGAAATTCAACTGATTAGATGTTTGATGAATTAATTTTGATGATAGCCTAAGAAATTTTCCTTCCTAGCAATTACAGCATAATTCCTCAGCGATGAAATGCTGCTTCAATTTATCAAGGCAAATCTTAACAAAACATTCAGAATGAGTAAGTCAAAGGAAAACAACAAACTGTGTCTCAAAAGATTGGTTGAGAAGATGTATAACGTTAGAAAGGAGGGGATATTTGGACATGGTAGATATTATTGATTTTAAATAACTTTTTAAAGTTATTTCAGTTAACACACCAGCACAAAAGACTTTTTCATAATGCAGTCTTTAGTTGATTGTCTCCTGGAGAGGAAGCCTACTTAAGAAATCATTTTCTTTTTTTAATTTCATCTCCTTCCTTTGACCATTGTGATGGCCAGGTGTTCTGTTTGGACCACAGTTAACATAGTTCTGGTTACTGGATTCTTTTGTTTCTTTTCTTCTCTCATCCATGTCAGAGAAGGAAGCATCGGGGAAATGTTTTCTGAAGACTGCTGAACAGCAACAACAATTTTACAGTTCTTCTGGCTGTTTGGGCTAGCAGACCTCTTGTTAACTTCACCCAGTCAAAAACAAAACCAAAAAGGGCCAATTTATCACCATTGCTCAGCTGAACCCCTTAAGACAGGCAACAGAGCAAAACAAACAGCTAGCATTTCACTGTTCCACTGCTAAACCTGAAAAAGTAAACACGCAAATAAACAAAATCTCCAGCTTTTCATAGCAGATGGACCCGCATAAAATGGCTCTTGAAGGCAGAGTGGAGGGGCAGATCCTCCACGTCACACATCAGCCACTTGGAATGGAGGCATTTGTATAAACGGAAGAAATAGTGGCAGGCAGAAAAGACAATCTTGCTTGCATTAACAGAGGAAGAAAAGCTCTACTTTTGTGAAAAGCAAAAAAAACCAAACAAAACCTGATGGAATTCACACCTTCTCAGCAACCGAAGGTGGGCTGAGGATGAGGTAGTCTATTTTTGCCCTCAAGAAAAAACAGGTAGCCATCTTTGCCCTGGGGCAAGCAGGAAGTGTGAATTACCCATCAAACTAACATGACAATGTGACCGTTAACAATGCCTTCATCCCAATTTGCCCTGCCTTCTTCAGATAATTTTACTCTCAAATATGTTTTCAGTTTATGTATCCAGAATTGCAGTATTTTTATCAAATCTTTCTTGAAGAAATCAGAAACAATCATTTTAACCTATAAATATTAACCTGTTAATAGCGGTGTCCCCCAAGGCAGCGTTCTAGGCCAACGCTCTTCATACTATACATAAATGACCTTTGCAATCATATTATAAGCAACTGCGTTCTCTTCGCCGATGATGTTAAAATATTTAACACCACAGAGAATGCTGCTACCCTTCAAAAAGACTTCGACTTTGTGTCGAAATGGTCAAACAATTGGCAACTTCAAATCTCAACCAACAAATGCGCTGTCTCACACATTGGCAAAAAGAACCAGAACACAAAATACAAGCTGAGTGAACACAACCTTGTAGATGACCCTCACTCTGTCAAGGACCTTGGAGTACTCATATCTAATGATCTAAATGCCAAAGCCCACTGTAACAACATTGCCAAAAAGGCATTAAGAGTTGTAAACTCTTAATCATGTGTAGCTTCTTCTCCGGTAATATCACAATACTAACCAGAGCATACAAAACATTTGCTAGACCAATTCTCAAATACAGCTCATCTGTCTGGAACCTGCACTACATATCGGACATTAATACAATTGAACATGTCCAGAAATATTTCACAAGAAGAGTCCTCCACTCCTCTGCTCGCAACAAAATACCTTATGCCACCAGACCTGAAATTCTGGGCTTAGAAAACTTAGAATTATGTCACCTTCAGTATGACCTAAGCATAGCTCATAAAATTATCTGCTACAATGTCCTACCTGTCAATGACTACTTCAGCTTCAACCACAACAATACATGAGCATAGAATAGATAGAAACTTAAAGCGAACCGCTCCAAACTCAATTGCAGAAAATACGACTTCAGCAACAGAGAGGTCAATGCCTGGAATGCACTACCTGACTCTGTGGTTTCATCCCAAAACCCCCAAAATTTTAACCACTGTCCATCCTCAAAGGATCCTTTCAAGTGAGACAATTGATAAGTAGGTCCCCACTTTATTTCCTACATCTTAGTCTTTACTGATCCAATTCTATGCTTCTCTCTCTGTCTCTGTCTCTGTCTCTGTCTCTGTCTCTGTCTCTGTCTCTGTCTCTGTCTCT
>WNWU01000036.1:12570179-12666577 GCA_012654045.1 Ptyas mucosa
TCTCTGTCTCTGTCTCTGTCTCTGTCTCTGTCTCTGTCTCTGTCTCTCTCTCTCTCTCTCTCTCTCTCTCTCTCTTTTGCTTTCTCCTTCCCCCCCCCCTGTGCTTTTAAAAGACATCTCACAAACTCCCAAACTTTCCAAAGTGGAAAGCTAGTGAATCTTTGGATTGAAGATAAGCTGTGAGAAAGCTTTGTCTCTAGCTCATTTGAGTCTCAAAATACCCTTTTCACTTGAATTTTTTTCCTGTCCTTTGTGAAAAATATTCCACAAGGTTTTTTAATTCAGCAAACATTAAAATCTTGAAGGATTTAAATTTATTAAAATGTATTGTGGCAAAAGCTTTGGTAGCCTACAGTCTATTTCATTAAACAGCAATCGCATCCCAAGCATAGCATTTCTAGAATATGAATGGGAAAATAGTGTTATGAGATCAGAAGCCTATAAAATGCAGAAAATACAGGCAATATTTATTATCTTATTAATAGTACTTAAACAAAGCAAATTTTAGATACAAATGGAATATTATTCCTGATGATTCTATTCTATGTCTAACCACCAAATTCAGACATTTTGTACTTAATCTACAATGACTCTGTTTTTGTGAAAAACATATATCGTCAAATCAATGTCTGTTATTCACTTGGCCATAATAAAATTTTCACTGTTGACTGTAAATGTTTTTTCCCCCCAACTCCTGTCTTGGGTAATTGCTGACCAAAGAAAAGTTTCCTTGAGGACATGCATAACTGACATATAAAAACAATCTGACATGAACTATTCTGTCCATTAAATTTACTCACATGCTTCTACGTTCCGCCAAAGACACCATAACCTCCACTCTCTACAGTTAAGCTTTGCAGTTCACAATGTCAGTTCAGATATGGGCAAAGATTTACATGAAAGGATTTAAATCTGAGATTTTTCAGATTAAATATCCATCCAAACAAGTGGAAAAACTAGACTGTAAAATAACATATTGCAAGGCAAACCAAAAAGAGGAAAACAATTTATAGTTCAAGTTCTATCTAAAAACCACTTAGATTTATTCTCAGTTATTTGTAACTCCTTCTGACAATGTTCTCTTTCTCCAAGGCTTTATGTACAACTAAAATAGCCATTCAACAGTAATAGAGTACATATCAGAGATATGACTGCTCTTCTACTAATAACTACTGATTCATGCCATCATTTGCTTCTCCATATTACATAGACAATCAACCAAATATTCCACAAAACAGGGACAAATCTGAGATCAGAAAAGGCAACTGTGGTAAACATGAACATACTTCAGAACAGAATGTGTTTAACTTTCCCTTCTTAACCAAAAAAAAAAAAAATCAAAATCAAAGTGCAATGCAAAAGAACTGAAATTACCCACAGTATTATGCTGAACTGAACTGGGTGGGGGTGGGGGGTGGGGGGGTTGTTTTCACTTCACATTATATGCACAAATGAGTTTGGCAGTGCAAGAAGTTAGCAGCAAGGACTGTTTTTATGAATGACTATTGTTAATAAGATAATTAACATTGTACTTTCTGCAAATCATTTTTCTCTTTTTTTTTTGTTTATAATTCTTCTTCCAACTATGTGTGCAATGATGTGTGGGTGTACATGCACATGGATATAAATCTAGTAACTCAATTAATATTTCATGCCTCTGATAAAGGGGACTGTAGTTCAACAGTAATTTATGACATAGCACATGTACAGTATTTAATAGTTTTTTTTAAGGCAGCATAAAATCCTCTGTGATTTTTGTAGCGAAACTGACATTGGAATTTTGTGAAACAGTTGCTTCATTAGAAAGAAGGGGAAGCTATTTTGCTATTGGCAGTACATTTTTATTCACTGAATCTATTCCAAAGTACTCCCAGGTTAATAGCTATGCATACTGTACCTCTTGAACTAACCATCTATGGCAGAATACTCTGAGTTAATTCATCACTGTCTACATATGTGGTAGATTCCCATGTTATTCTACTATAAATAGAGGAATTATCTGGTCATCTTTCATGTTTATCTTTTTAGCAAAAAGAAACTTTGGGGACTGACTTTATTAAAGTTTCTATCCATTTTTAATTACATATCCAAATAGACATTTACTTAAAGAAACATGCACGCATATACAACTTTAACCTTCAATGTTACTCAAGGATTTTAATAATGTTTGCTTAAATAAATACAAATAAAAATCTTGAAAAAACTTTTTTTAAAAAAAAATTGATTTATATGCCGCCCTTCTCCGGAGACTCAGGGCGGCTTACAATGCGCTAAGCAATAGCCTTCATACTTTTGTATATTTTATACAAAGTCAGCTTATTGCCCCTACAAACTGGATCCTCAATTTACCTACCTTAGAAAGGATGGAAGGCTGAGTCAACCTTGAGCCTGGTGAGATTCAAACTTGCAGTAATTGCAGGCAGCTGGAATTACTTGATAGTGAAGTAGCATTATATGATGCTGAAATATATTCTGTCATCACAGATATTTCCCCTAAACTAGGCTATCAGATTTGGGTTGTAAAAATTTGGACAGGCACTAGATGGCAGTGAAGGGTTTATGTCTTCTCCGTTGCTATGCTACCATCCAGATTTTTGCAGCCCAGAACTGGTAGCCCTACTAACTAAAGCATTACCCAGCCAGAGTCCAAACACCACAGTGATGGAAAATATATGACATGATTGTCAAAGAAGACATGCCATAATATTTTGGGTGACCTGCCAGCATTCACCAACATGTAACAATACTTGTTCTAGAAAGCATACCCTGTTCTCACATACTTTTCAGAGGCTATAGAGGCCGTGTGAGAATGAGATCTTACATGGCCTTTGGACCCTCCAAAAATCACACAAGAGCATATTTTTATGCAATTTTGTTCTGCCCCAGCTACAGACCCCAAAGAACACAGCATACACAAAGTCCATTCAAACTTTAGTTTACTAAATAAACCAGTTTTTTACAACAACGGCTGTTAATTGCATTAACAGCTGCCAAGAATTCAAAAAATAATACTGAAAGCTTACTGTGGTTGGCAGAATGCCCAGAAGCAATTTGCAGGAAGCTGATAAGATAAGCAAGACAAGACATGAAGGTATGTGAACGGAGTTGTTCCCTGCAAATTGCTTCAGACGGCGTTCCTCCTTAAATAGGCTAGGAGTGGCCAATTAGCCCCAAGCCTTACTCTCAAGGAGACCTCCTCCTGAGGAGCCCCTCCTGCCTTTTGGCAGCTCTGCGTGCCCGTGCATCGAGAAGAGGCTCCTCCTCTTCGTCCTCTTCACTTAAGGGAGCTTTTGGAGGTTCTGAAGGCCCTGGCTGAATCCCCGCCTCTGGCACCACATCTTCTCCAGTCTCCTCATTGTCCAACTTGAGTGCCAGCTGCACAGGCTGCTGGCGCAGCACCATACCAGCCTCCTTATTATAACTAATATTAATAATATGATTAATATGGGATCTGCTAGATGATCACTGGACAACTTTCTATTCACTTTGTTCTAAAAGCAGGAAATGCATCTGGTTGGAAAAAGTACAAATTCAGCCAAATTCCTTTTGGATAAGGAGGCCTCTAAGTTGTCAGAAGATAGGAACATTCTGGTGACATACAGCTTAAAGGTTGGTTAGGTCAAGGGTATCTACATGAGCTAGGAGTCGTTTATTAACAGAAGATAATTTGAATCTATGCTCCAGTAATTTACAGAAGAATTATGATTGTTTGGCAAAGATAATGTAAAACTTTAGTAATTAGGAAATGTCAATTAAATGTAACAAATGTATGTAATAAGGAAAACTGCTGTATTAACAAAATCCTTTGTTTGAAAGGGTATAAAAACTGTGGTCTCAAAAATCATAGGTTGTTCAGACTTCCAGGTATGAATCTGCTCTGAACCTTGCGCAATAAACTGGCTCTGACTGACCCGGAATGTTGTTTGGTCCCATCATTCCATAACATCCTCGCTGTCAGAATCAGCTACTAGCTGCACTGGCCGCTGACGGGCCACAACAGATTTTTGGAGGCTGGAAAATAGGAAGGGTCTGCTATTCTGAAAAGCAAGTCAGCTTGGGCAAGCAGATTAGTTAACAGTTTTAACCACACAGTCCAGTATGTAGTGGAGAAATTAATTAACTACTTGCCTCAATTTATTATGCTTATGCTGCACAGATTGTAGGGAAACAAGAAATGTAGGTTAAGAAATAACCTGTCTGGAAAAGGGGGAACTGGGCAAAAGGTGGGGAAACAGATTAAGCACTGGGTAATTCATGGAGAAACAGGCCTTCTGGAAAGATTGCAACCCTGTGGTCTTTATCAAAGGGGGCTGCAGGGAGGGATTTGTGGTGCAGGTGGAGGGAATAAAAAACTGGAGAAATCTATTCTTCTGTGTGCCTACCTGCTAGCCACCCGCTCTTGCAAGAATGTACTTTACATGCAATAAACTGCTTGCTGTTTCACTTCATGACTCTGTCAAATTTCTGACTGGTGAGTCTGTTTCTCACATGGGGGAGTAGAGTCAAGTCAAGCGTTTTCTGAATTTTTGGCACACTGCGCCCAAAATGTTCACCATCACTAATAAGAGTAGTCCTTGACTTACAGTAGTTTATTTAGTAACCGTTCAAAGTTACAAAGGCACCAAAAAAAAAACAACTTATGACCATTTTTCACACCTTTGCAGCATCCCCATGATCATGTGATCAAAATTCATATGTTTGACAACTAGTTCATACTTGTGACCATTGCTGTGTCCCAAGATCATGTGATCACCCTTTTGCAACGTTTTGACAAGCAAAGTCAATGGGGACGCCAGATTCGCTTAACAACCAGATTAATAATTTATCAACTGCAGTGATTCACTTAACAACTGTAGCAAGACAGGTCGTGAAGCTGGACAAAACTCAGTTGACATATGTCTCACTTAACAACAGAAATTTTGGGCTCAATTGTGGTTGTAAGTAGACCCACAAGACAGATGTGATATTACGGACTTCCTCTTTCTTGCTTCCTAGCTGATTCCATTACCCTGTCTCTTTGCTGAAGCTCCCTTAGTTGGGGTCACTGAAACCTTTTGCTTGTTGACCCTGCTGCTGGCTAATTTTGCAATATCTTTAGGATGAGGCTTCTGGCCACAGCTCCAGAAGCATCTCCCCCACCCCCAAACCTCCTAGTAGTGTTTTTTGAGGCTAGACTGCTTGCTCTTCTAGCAGCTTCTGGCTATCTGCTCCCTTTAGGCCCAAGTTAACCCCTCCAATACAATCTCTAATTCATTTACCCAAATGATACTTGAATCATTCTTAACAATCTTCCCCAGAATTCCTGGCCAATCACATTTCTTATAGGGCATTTAATTACTAATCCAGCTTTACCCTGCGCACAGCGAATCAGCTCAATGCCTCTTTCCCATGGCAACTGTAACCAAGGTAGCTACGTTTCCTCATGTCCAATAGATGAAGAAAACTAGGCCTCTCCTCGACTCAGTTAAACTCTAACCTCACTCAGAAGTCATTCTTGCCATTTTTATTTTGTTTATTTTAAAGCCCAAATTCGTTTAGTTTCTTCATCAAATATTCTATACTAGTTTTTGGGTCTAGAGCTAGCAGAGAGGGCTAAATCGACTGCTCTAATTAAAGAAAAGAACACAATTTTGTTTCTATACGGAAACCACTTTTGGACTTGGTGCTTGAGGTGGAAAAAAATGAAGCTTTGATTTTGGGGGTTTGGCTGAGTAGATAGGTTTGTTGTTATAGAAATGGCTAGTATATATTATTATTATATAAAAGTAAAAAGTTGAGGTTTTATGCTATTATCTTTTTGCTGTACCAAAAGGAGTCAGAAATCAACACTTTTTCTTTCTTTTTCCCTTTTGCCCTACACTTTTTTCTCTTTTTTTCCTCTACATTTTTTAAATTTGATTTATATGCCGCCCTTCTCCAGAGACTCAGAGCGGCTTACAATGCGTTAAGCAATAGCCTTCATACTTTTGTATATATTTATACAAAGCCAGCTTATTGCTCCCACAATCTGGGTCCTCATTATTTTCCTTTGTATTTTTATATTTTATATTATACTTTGATAAACTAATAAAACTTTGGAAACTTTAAAAAAGAAGTCATTCTTGGTATGTAAATATTGTACTAGGCAGGAAACTGTGTTTCTTCCTTGTCCATGATGATGAGGCTTACTTTGAAATACCATATATTGGATTGCAGGGCCTTGTTGGAACAATCCACTCTTAACTAAGATTAAGTTTGGGTTTTTCCAGCCCAGGAGTATTGCAAGTGATGCACCTGGCAGGTGAACTTTAGAGCATCCAACTTGTTTCAATAATGCAAGTGACAAAATCTTAGTCTTTTTGATATAATATTGCCCCTTTACTACTTTTGAATGCACTATGTACAATGCCTCTCTATTACATCTTTCATAAAATGCCATACAGGGCACCATCTCCTTCTAGGAATCTAGTAACTCTCTGAACATCTGAGCCACTCTCTTCTTAACTTGTAGCTGTCAGAGCTACACTAGACCCAGTATTAATTCATTTACCAAAGATGGATAAGCCACTTTACATAGATTCTGAAGGCCGCTTTTTCTCCATAGAAAGCTAGGTTCATTCTCTTCTTGTACTCTCTGCTCCTCTTCGGCGCACTGCGAAACTCCTATTGTTCAGTGATTCTGTTCACTCTTTTCCCTGTGAGATTTAAATAGATTCATAGATATCAAAATAGGGATAATTGTTGGAAATTGGAAGGAAGTTGTGATGGTTGTGGAATAGGAATCATTAGTGCAAGTGAACTCTTGCCTCATTTTGCCACCCCTGCTGCTCAGAGAGAGACAAGTACCTTGAACTCTAGTAGATAACAAGCTTTCATTCTGTTGCCAGCTTTTTGGACAATCACCTCCTTTACCAAGAGGTTTGTGAAGTTTGTTCATTGTAGATATCCGTATCAGGATTATTTAATATTGCCTTGATATGGTATGAAAATTCAGGCGCTGTAATCTGCAAATCATAGTTGGGGTTTAGTTCATGAGCAGGCAATTTTCAGGGGTCAATGTTGCAAGCAAGTCTCACAAAATGGCTGTCATTTTGAGGGTCACCAGTCTCAAAATCAAAGTAAGATGGCAAGGTTATTCAGTGCAGCTTTTATTCCTTTTATGACTGTCACTAGTGATAAATCTCATGTCCAAAAAGATTTTTCCCAATGGCAGATAAATTTGTACAGGCAGATTCTGCAAATGTTTATTAGTCTAAAACTGAATTACATGAATGAGACACAGATTTAGTGTTGTAGAATGCATTCAAAAATGTCTGAAACCTAGTGGCTGGCAAAAAGGGAGGCAGATGAGACAAAGACCTTGGTGAATAGCAAGGTGTATACAGGTAGCCCTTGACTTATGATCACAATTGAATCCAACATTTCCGTTGCTAAGTCAGGCAATTTATAAGTGAGTTTTGCCCCATTTTATGACCTTTTTTGCCACTGCTGTTAAGAGAATCACTGAAGTTGTTAAGTGAATCATGTGATCATTAAGTGAATCTGGCTTCCTCCCATTGACTTTGCTTGTTAGAAGCTGATTGGGAATATTACAAACGGTGATCCCATTATTGCAGTGCAGTGCAACTGTTATAAATACATGCCAATTGCCAAGTGCCCAAATTTTGATCATGTGACCATGGGGATGCTTCAGTAGTTGTTAGTGTGAAAACCAGTCATGTCACTTTTTTCAGTGTCATTGTAACTTTGAACAGTCACTAAACAAATGGTTGTAAATCAAGGACTACCTGTATTTTATCTGCCACTGGTGTAGCACTTAATGTGAATCAAATTGCCATAGTTTGTTTAGCAAACTTTTATTAAAACAAACTATTGCTTATTGGCTACAATACATGCAAACTTAGCCATGGGCATATTCACATTTAACATTTAAGCTGCTCCTGTGCTGTGTTCATGCTGGCTTGACTATAAATTGGCTTAAGAAAATCCTTAAGATTGAAAAATTTTGCAACAATTTGCAAGGTATTCAATCTGGTTATCATATTCTTGCCTTGGATAATTCCCCTGCTGCGGTTCCTTCCCATCTTTCTCTTCCAGGAAAGCTATGGCCATTGGCCAATCACTTCTTTTCCCATGGGCAGGTCTTCCTAGGTAAATCAATTTTATATGTGTTTTATACATATTGTATGTATAAAAATACACATCCATAAATGTACAGTTGTTAGACCAATCGTAACTGGTCACTTAGCAACCATTCAAAGCTATGACGACTTCCCCTTCCAAAGCTATTTACAACTCAGTTTCAAAGTTCTGACATCAACCCCCCCCCCCCAGTCACATGACCACATTTTGGGCACTCAGTAACTGGCTCGCATTTACAGCTGTTTACAATGCCTCACAGTCCATTGATTTATGATGGTTTTGCTAGAAAGTGGCATTTTCTTCTGGTTTCCAGCAAAAGATGGCTCATCATGAAAAATAGATGCATTTAATGACTGCAACATTTGCTTAATGACCACCACATTTGCTAAACTACCACTATGAAAAAAGTTGTAAATTCAGATCCGTTCACAATGGAGAATTGCTTTCCCACCATCATGACTTATGGTCATAATTGCCAGCCTCAATTACGGTCATAACACAAGGACTACCTGAACATACAGACAAATATAGGTATGCAAAGTAAATTTAACTACACAAAGTTAAAGTATCCAAATATGCAGGCACAACAGCAATTTAAAAAAAAATCCTCTTCTTTCAGTTCCTCTATTCTAGATTCTATAGCTCCTTTCCCAAGAGTTCTAAAATAGCACTAGGATCTCAATTCAGCATAAAAAAAGTTGTCAGTTTGAAACACATTATTATTGGGTAATCTACAATTAGATTCATAGTTTGGAAACTTAATAATTCAAGTCCTAACCAAAGACCTAAGAATTATTAAGGTAGCATCTGAGAATATTGCACTTCCGAACAGGGTGGAGTTTCTTTTGGTAAAAGTAGGTTGTTCACATCTGATAAATTCAAATTTTCCAAATATCGAGGGAGTCTTGATATTTTAGTTTAGGTATTGCTCCAAGGACTCCAATCACAATTGCTATAACAATATATTTCTTTTGCCATAAATGTTCAACGTCTATTTGCACGTCTTGGAATTTTTCCACTTGCTTTTCCTCAATTGCAGCATTATCTGGTATAGCAATATGAATGAACCAGACTTTCTTCTTATACCAGATTATATCAAGTATGTTATGAACAAGATGTATGTCTGTTTGGATCTTCAAGTCCCACATAAGATCTTACTATGTTCCTGGATTTTTAATTTTTTTTAAAAATGGCCTGAGGAAAACTGGCTACTCAAAAAAGAAAATTTATATTTTCTAAAAAAATATATATTAAGCAGTTTTTTTTTTTAACTGAATAAGTATCTTAATCAAAGAGCTATTTCATGACTGTTAATAAAAAAAAAGATACATACAAACTATTAGAGTACATAATAAGCAGCAGTTCAGTTGAAGGAATGGTCTTTTTCTGCAAAATAATCAATTAACTATTGAGATTGTATAGGTTGGCCTGCAACAAACTGAAGTATTTGGTCCAAGGAGACACAAGTGCTCAAGGTGATATAAAAAGTATACTTCAGAAGTAAAACAGAGAAATGTGCTGTAAAGGTCATTCTGAAGGTGAGTGACAGATTAACAGACAGTATGTCATCCATTTCTAACCTACAGAAACAGTTGCCTGTGTGACAAAATTTAAAAGAAGGCTACAAAGAGTTAGAGATAGCATCAATGAAGGAGAGATCAGGATGCCACATCTTATCAGATATTTGGCATACCAAACTTTGAAACTGCAAAATTTCTAGGGTTAGAAAAACAGATCCTGGAAGAGTGAGGACACTGGCTGTAGAAACAGACATTTAAAGGGGCACTGTATAAATCAGTGTTGTGGCAAGATAATTAATCCAGCAACTGGCAAGAGTACAAAAAACCTGAAAGAAAACATTCTAGTGGAACATTGTTTTCCACATAGGGTGGCCCATGCTCTTGATCCAGATGTCTGGCCAAATTTGGTTGTAAAAGCTGAGTAAATATTTGAGGAATGAATGTATGAATGGAAGTGAGGACAAAGAATTCTCTATTGTTATGTCTATGTTCTATGTTTTGCTCTCTTGCGATGCCTGGAGACCGTAGGGATTTGGATGAAAGACAATGTACTTAGACTGAACCCTGAAAAGCTGAGTGACTTTGGGTGCATGGAGTCTCAGGATCTGAAGGTTTGTCAACCTTAGTTCTGGATGGAGCTGCACTACCTTGTTCAGACCCAGTTCGCTACCTAGGGCTTCTCCTGGGCTCATGTCTTCTGCTTGAAGAGCAGGTAGCAAGCGTGATCAGGAGAACTTCTGCACAGTTTCTGTTTGTGCACCTGTTGCAATCTTTCCTGGATCATGATACCGTGCATTTAGTTACTCAAGTCCTGGTCATCTCTTGCCTGGACTACTGCAATGTGTTCTACATGGGGCTACCCTTGAAATCCATTCCGAACCCTCAGCTGATATAAAGTGCAGCAGCAAGAACAGTCTTTGGGGCCCCTAGGATGGTACATATTACACTTCTGCTCTGTAAACTTCAGTGGCTACTGGTCTGCAGTTCAAGGTTTAGTTATGACCTTTAAAATCCTTAATGGCATAGATACAAGCTACCTTATAAACCGCATCATCCAGATAGGACAATCCCATTCTACTTGTGCTGGTGGAGAAGGCCTACTTTGGATCCCATCCTGTCAAAGAACACCAACTCACCGTGTCATGTTGCCATCACGTGATGTTTCACAACATTTTTCCCATTTGCGGAGCTGGGGTGGGCGTGGCCTGCATGTGATGCATCCGGCCCGTGGGCCGCCAATTTGACACCCCTGCTCTAAAATAAGATCTGCCTCCCACCCTCCTATCTTTCTGAAAGAGCCACAAGACCTGGCTCAGATGGTTGGCCTGGGGATCAAAGGAAGGATTTCCATACTGGAGATGGCTGCTAGATTGATGGCAGACTTCACCTCAGCCCATCTTCCTCTCTGCTCTCCATCCATCCATTTTTTGAGTTATCATATTGATATATTCTCCTTGTGTTCCTTTTTCATTGTTTATTTTATGAGTTCTGTTATTTTACTTCTATTTACATTCCTTTCATTTTCTTCCTTTGTATTATTCTAAGCTGCCTAGAGCAAGCAAACAAGCAAACAAATAAATAATGTTCATTAAAGCTTTGTAACCCATAACTCACTAAAAAGTTTCTAACTGCTCTTCTAACTACCCTGTTTCCCCCAAAATAAGACATCCCCTGATAATAATCCCAATCGGGCTTTTGAGCGCACGGCAATAAGGCCAAGCACTTATTTCAGGGTTCAAAAAAATATAAGACAGGGTCTTATTTTTGGGGAAACACGGTAGTGCATAAGGGAAAACAAAGAAAGGGTGCCCACTGACATGTTATCCCTTCACCTACTGTGCAAAATTAGCTCCTTCAAGATGCACGATCCCTGTCACCAGTGGGAGAAGCTTGAAGAAGAGAAAGAAAGGAGAGCCCTTGATTATAAATAGCTTATAAAACCTTAAGGCTAGTTAGAATTTCAGAGGAAATTCTACAATGGTGTAAGACCTGCCTATTTTTGCAATGGGGCAGGTGGACAATGCAGATAAACCCTATGTCTGGGCATTATGTGCCCTAAAGTGAATGCAGATGAGAGCAGTATGGCTATGCAAAGTTAATTATTCAAAGGAACACTGGAATGGCCCACTTGTCTTCTAGAATGTGGCAACACAGCTGTTACATGACATAAGGCAGCAGTTTTTTGGAAGTTAATATTCCAGAATGGGAAGTGGTTGGAAATAGAAAGATCAGTATCTTCCAAAAGAAAAATAGATGGTTCAAGTTTGCCTAGAACATTCTTTTGCTCACAATTACAGAGCAACCTCTGAGTTCAAAAGTCGTAATTTACAAAAAAAAAAAAGCAGTACTTCATTCAGATTGCCACTATGGTATCAACACTGCAATATCAAAGTTGCCTTATGCTTAATACAACCAAGTTATGTTATTTTTCCCATCTACTACTTTCTATTCTGTTGTGTGACTCTCCAGTATTTCAAGTAAAGAAGAAAAAAAACCCCTTCTCATTAGTCACTCCTCTCTTTTTTTTTAAACTAGAGATGCCATGAATCTTTTGACTGTGAATTATTTGTAACTCTTATCACTAAGCTACAATTTTCTCCACTGGACTCTAAAATCTGCAGAACGTGCAGATACAGGCATGAAAGAGGCACCTTATTTGTCCACAGCAAAGGCAAGATGGCATATCAGCCAAGCAGGTAAGGGATAAAAGTATTAAAGAAACTGATTAAAATGTTGGCATTTTTCTCTATGCTGTAATAATAAAGTCAACGCAAAAGGATTTGAAATTTGAGTTACAACAAAAGGTCTATTTTTCTCTAATATCTCTAATAGCAAAAAACAGCCTCTGTGTATTGTAAAAGATACTGTATATCTTCCCAGGAACCATTTTCCATTATCTTTTGCTATGGCAAAATGTATTTATATTGTCATTTAGTCAGCCAATTCCCGGCTCCATACATTACTTAATTAATGTCTCAGTTTAATTACTCAATCACTTTCAGTGATGCTAAATTGCAGTTAGGTTTTTTTCTTTTAATTTTGTGATTCAAAATAGCTTGCCATTTATTATCCTCCTTCAGGAAAGGAGACCTCCTTAATGGAAGTAGGTATGTACAGATCATGGCTGGATTTACATAGCACATTCTGTCCTAATACAATGTATATGTTAATGACTTTAAGCACAAAGTTATTTTGGTTTCTAGTATAATGTAAAGTTTGAACCCAGGTAAAGGTTCTCCTCACACATATGTGCTAGTTGTTCCCAACTCTAGGGGACGGTGCTCATCTCCGTTTCAAAGCCGAAGAGCCAGCACTGTCTGAAGATGTCTCCGTGGTCATGTGGCTGGCAAAACTAAATGCCAAAGGCACACGGAACGCTGTTACCTTCCCACCATTGCAATGGGGTCCAATGATACATGGCAAGTCCTACAAGGACTGCTATTGGGCAAAGGACACCATTCTCATCTCAAGCCACATTTCTTATACCTTCTTTTTTACTGACATGCATTCCATAATTTCACTTCCCTGTTCTTTCTTACATTTCTGACTGTCACTCTCTGCAAACCCCCGGGTACATCTCAAACCTCTATCCATCATCTACTGTCAGTTCCCTATTTCTCACAGTTTCAATGTTTTGATTCCAAATATATCTCAAAACCACGTACTTCACGAAATCACATTTCACAGCAACAGCTCAGCAGGATTACAAATAGTTCTGATGCACTTTGAAATCTTGCTATCTAAACTTTGGTTCATGTGGCTTTTTTAGGGCCTGCTATCCTTCTGAGACCTATGGAGTCTGGTAGTCCAGTAGGCTATTTGTCTGTTTCTCACACACTCCTCTGAAATCAAATTTCTTATTTGCAAATAAATAAGGAATATTTATTTAGGAATGCCATTATACTGTTTGTTAAAGTTGGTGGAACTTTTTTTTTGTTTCTGGACAAAACTTCCTCCAATAAGTAAAATCGGTACAGTATGTATACTAACTAGACTCTAGATAGTGATATTCCAAGTCTTTGCCTTTTAAAGGTCACAGCATAAATCCTTTAGCCTATTCCTAAAATAATGATTTGCAGCCACCAATAATTTGCATAGAGTGATCCTAAGCCCCCCCCCCTTATATATTCAGGTGTGCAATTCAAAAAAGTTCAAGAGGTGAGATTTATTGATTTTAAATATAGAGCCACTGCCTACTATGCTAATAAGCATTCCAGATGGTGTATGAAATTAATAAATACATTTTAGAATCAATTAAAATGCAATTAGACACAAATACAGACAATGCAACAATAAGCAAAGCAATGGTCATACTGCCAAAAATAGCAGCCAGATCGGGCTGGTTTGTTAAAATAATAGTCACACTGTTAGTTATTATAAATAAACTGAAAAATACTGAACAGTTGTTCTATCTAATAGTCTTACCATCATCTTTTTCCTTATGCTTTTCATTTGTCATCACATGACTCTTTTGACTTTCTTATCTGTCAGAGCACCAGTTTGTTTTTTCACTCGGCTGTTATCTCTTATTCTTCTGCTAACATATCCCTTCCTTCAAAATACTGTCACTTTCCATAGTTCTGAATCTCAAAGGTAAAAGATGCTTGCAGATTCTTGAAGCAAGGCAAGAGACAAACATTAGGATTTATGATCAGAACTAGCTATAGTTATTTCATATTTGGTGCTGATTTTGACTTGTGATAAAAAGTACAGACTGTGATATCACATGCTTCAGCTTATCGAGGAGCTTACAATATCTCACTTGGAATGAACTTCTTACTTCTATATGAATTCTCATGATGTAATTGAGTGGACTTGCAAGAACCCATTTTCCCCTAGTTCTTAGTGTTCCTTATTACAAGCCCCAATGAAGAGTTTATAAGGATATTCCTACTGTCTCTTGTTGTGGGAAGACAAAGCTCAAGAATATTTTTCCAGCCAAGTTTCACTTCCTTTCTTGACCCCTTCCATCATAAAGTGTCTCTCAGCCACTGCTGGTTTATCCAACCTGAACTTTTCTGGTTCCTGACTTTCTTTGCCAAGGCTGCCTGGCTCACTCTTGCCATTCTCATTGGCTCTAAGTGCTTTCAGCTTCTCTGTACTTCTTTCTTTTCCTTGTTCTCTATATTACTTAAAATATATACGGATGCTAACTCACACTCAGGTTATGCTCTTCAAAATCTAGAATCAATATTCAGCTGAGTGTACTTGCTGCAGAGACTTCTGGAAGGGCAAATACTGAGCTAATTGTTTGGGTCTTCTCTCATTCAATATAAAGTTTAAATAATCAGCCATATGATTGCAGTTGTTATTTGCTGGCATTTTCTAATGTGCTGATAAATAACACTGAAAATGTTCTCAGTCTTTAACAAATGAGTGTTCCATAACAGTAGATCCCATTATTGTGCATCAACCTAGGACATTCCAGGGGTTGTCTAGAAGATCCTAGATCAGGGGTGTCAAACTCAAGGCCCATGGGCCAGATCCAGCCCACGGGGTGTTAGATCTGGCCCGTGGGGCTGCCCTGGATACAGCACAGGACTAGTCTGCGGTGCCTCTGGCAGTGAAAACTGAGCTCAGGAGGGCCACACTGCAATGGCCTCCTGCAACCCTCTGCCAGTGAAAATGGAGCTCAGGAGGGCCATGCACAGCCATCCTGAGTTCTGTTTTTGCTGGCAGAGCACTCGGGCCACCACAGGTCCCCTGACACGAGTGACGTCGAGATGACCACACTCACCCTGGCCCAGGGGTGAAATCCAGCAGGTTCTGACAGGTTCTGGAGAACCGGTAGCAGAAATTTTGAGCAGTTCAGAGAACCTGCAAATGCCACCTCTGGCTGGCCCCAGAGTGGAGTGGGAATGGAGATTTTGCAATATCCTTCCCCTGCCATGCCCACCAAGTCACGCCCACCAAGACACACCATGCCCACCAAGACACACCCACAGAACCGGTAGTATAAAAATTTGGATTTCACCACTGCCCTGGCCCTGAGGTCAAACACAACCCTGATGCGGCCTTCAATGAAATTGAGTTTGACACCCCTGTCCTAGATCATTAAGTGATCACATTCATTAAGTGAACGGGGTTACTTTTGTAATGCTAAAATTAAGTCACAGAGCATGATTTATAAACCACTTTTGCTAAGCCAAAATAAATCAAACCCTTTTATGTTGTAGTGCAATTCTATGAAAGACCATATGCTGAATCCAGATTTCCTCACTAATTTTATTGGTGGTTAGGTGTTTGCTGCTAGGAGTCCAGTTGATATGAGGCTCTGGTTGGCAGCTGATATGTTGCTAGGAAGGAAGTTGAATGATTGGACCATTTTCAGGGACCAAGGGGAGTGGCTGAATACTGTGGAACAGCAGCTTCCCGAGGCCTCCTCTAAGGTTGATAGTGGCATCTATGCAGATTGGTGAAGATTGTGAAATGAAAAGCTTCAAAGCCTGGAGGTATATGGTCTGAAACTGGGAGTTAGAGCGATGGGAGAGAAAACAGATAGAATCATTTCAGTTGTGATGGACAGGTGGACAGATGGCAGGAAATGGAGGCAGGCTCTGCTCGGGGAAGGCTGATTTGACACATTACACTTATTCAGTCTTCTAGGCCTCTGCACTTTTTCCAGGTACAGAGGAAAGAGAGAATGGACTGGAGGGACTGGAGGAAAATCTACTACCAAGGCAATGGCCAAGCAAGAGGGGCCTACACCAGAGCCAAAAAAGTAGTGAGAGGAAACATTTCAGATAAGCTTTACTATAAAAGTACTACTGACTTTCTATCAGCCCTTCATGGTAGCCCAGACCAGGAAATTGACTTTTAAGGTTACAATAATAAATAACTTTATTGTCATTGTACGTGTATACACAGTATACCCATACAACAAAATTCACTTAACACCCAAAGACCAGGTCCAACACACATAACAATCCCCAAACACACTCCCACCCATCACAATTCTCCACCCCCAAACCACCCAAACATCCACACAACAGACCAAGTAATACTGTCCAACAGCTCACTGATGGTGGCCCTTTAGTTCATTGTTAAGTGCAATTATAGCTCTGGGATAAAAACTATTCAGAAAACATGTGGTCCGAGTTTTAATTGTTTTATATCTTCTGCCAGAAGGCAGTCCAAAAAAATTGTAAGCAGGATGGGAAGAGTCTCTGAGAATGTTATGCAACTTTCTCAAACAGCATGATTCAAAGATGTCGTCCAGGGCTGGTAACTGGAGATGATATTCTGGGCAGTTTTAATGATTCTCTGTAGAGCTTTTTTGTCTGCTACAGAGCTGCTCCCATACCATGCAAGAATGCCGTATGTCAGGACACTCTCAATGGTGCTGCGATAGTAGGACAGAAATAGGACAATAATAGGACTGGGGGGGGGTGTTCCCATGGGGGTTTCAACCTTGCATCAGCTAGAACCCTAGGACTGGAGGAGTGGGGTGGTATTGGCATGCAGGAGATTTGAATGACCCTGTTGTTTGCAAGTAACTCAATGTAAAAATCTGTAAAGGTAGGCTTTAGGGCAGGGGTCCGCAATCTTAAATACTCAAAGAGCCATTTGGACCCGTTTCCCACAGAAAAGAAAACACTGGGAGCCACAAAACCTGGGTGGGCATGGCCAACTCAATGTCACTCACTTCCACCAATCACATGACCCCCTAGCCAGTCATTAGGGCAGAGAACCAATTGTTAAAAAACACCGGGAACCACAAAATCCTTTTGACGTCTCTCTCTCTCTCCCCTCCCTCCCTCTCTCCCCCCCTCTCTCTGTATCTCTCTCTGTCTCTCTGTCTCCCCCTCTCTCTGTATCTCTCTGTCTCTGACCTGGCCGCTTCTCCATCCCCCGCCATTGCCCTTACCTTCTCAGGCCAGGCAAGGAGTGACTGGGAGGGGAGGGCAAGGGGCAGGACCAGCCAGTGGTGGGATCACCTGACGGGGGGGCACAGCAGAGGGCCCAAAGAGCTGTATGCCGCTCTGGAGCCGCAGGTTGCTGACCCCTGCTTTAGGGAATGTGTTGACATTGTTACTGCTCTTGCTACAGTGACCTACTATACTATACGTTTCTCTCTATCTTTCTTGATTTCTTGGCAACTTTTGGTATATATTACATTGGGAAATGAGATTAAAATGGTAAATATAATCCATAACTATATGCAAGGAGAATAACTTTAAGGTTTAAAAAAAAATCCAGTACATAGCAACAGCTAAGCTAGCAAAAATGATTGGAGAAGAAAATCATATGGTAAAGGTGAGCATTGAATCAATAGGTCAAATAACTGTGCAGCTGCTGTGGAAAAGGCAAGTTCTGTATTGGGGTTCAATAGAAAAAAAATTAAATCAAATTGGCAATTATTATAACAGCTCGGTGATGTGACCACAGTTGAAATGTGTTGCATATAATTTTGGTCTGCATCTCAAAAAGAACATTGCAGTTCTTTTAGATAGAAAATCTCTAAGTGGTAACAAATATAACAGAGGGGTGAAGATGGGGGTTAACCTAGAAAAAGGAGTGATATAATAGTGACTTATTAAATTTTATCAAGTGTGGGAGAGAATTTTTATTCCCTAGAACTTGAATTTATCCATTGGAGCTGAACAGATACATAGAAGGAATATTGATGATACATACTTTTAATCTATAGAATAATTATATACCTCCCTAGTACAGTAAGCTTCTCAATTCCATAAGAACACAAGCAGGAGGAAGTTTGTTGCATTCAGGTTGCAACAATTGCCCTTGAACTGGCAATTGTAGGAGAAAAATGCTTGTCTATGTAGACTTTTGATCTGATCCAACATAGCTCCTCTTATAATCTGGCAATTAACCCTGGGTTTGGGATGTGGAGGTGGAAGAAGAGAAATAAGATAGTATTCCATACAACAAGTAAATATTCTTTATTTAAAGTATTTCTGTATCATTCCTCATAAAGTATTTCTAAGGCAGCTTATAATCAAATTTAAAAACAAAACACTAAGTTAAAATGATTAATTAAAAATAACACTTATCAAAACATGTATCTTAATTTGGGTGAGAGGAAAAGAAACCTTGTCTAAGGCTGCAAAGAGGTACCTTCAAGAGTAATTTAACTATGCCACAGTAGGTGTTCCTTGAATATTAAGGAGAAAATGCATATCTTATGTAACATATAATGCAACATGTTTTTGAGAGCCTCACTTCCCTGGTGATATTAGCTGCCTGTTTCCCTTTCTATTAGTTCTTTTAGAGCTCATAGTTAGTGTCCAATGTAATGGTTGTTTTCAAGGTCCGTGTCTCTATTTCCATGCTGGTTGATTAACTGATTAGATGCTATCATGTTATTTTTGACTCCTAGCAATTACACAGATTTTTTCCATGAAAATCTGTCCCTCATCTGGTCTTTCAACACTATTTTCATTGCTATTGTAACTGAGTCTATTCACTTTGCTGCCGGTCATCTTTCCTTTCACCTTTTCTAGCACTAGCTTCCTTTCTAGAAAAGTAGATCCCCACATACCAGTAGTATGTCTGAAGTAGGATTATTTTAGTTGGTCATTTGTATCTTAAGTAACAAGTCCTGGTGACGGAGTCCTGGTGGCGCAGCAGACTAAAGCACTAAAGCACTGTTATTAAGATCAGCTGCCTGCAATTATTGCAAATTCAAATCTCACCAGGCTCAAGGTTGACTCAGCCTTCCATCCTTTCTAAGGTAGATAAAATGAGGACCCAGATTGTGGGGGGGTGGGGGAGCTGACTTTGTATAAATATACAAAAGTATGAAGGCTATTGCTTAACACCTTGTAAGCCGCCCTGAGTCTCCGGAGAAGGGCGGCATATAAATCAAATTTTTAAAAAAACAAAAACTCCAGATTAACTGTTTGATGAGTCATGGGTTTGTTTTCTTAGCTGTCCACAGTATTCTCAGGAGTCTTCTCCAACATCAGTGTTCAAAGGCATAATTGGTCTTCTTATCCTGCTTCTTCAAAGTCCAATTTTTGCTGCCAATGTGTGTCAAAGGAAATAGAGTGTTTGTACAATTCTGATCTTTATAGATGTAGGCACATCATGGCATTTGAATATCTTTTCCAAGGCCTTCATGGCTGTTCCAGTAAATTCTATATTATCATCAACTAGAGACATTAGATTTTGATAAGAAACAAAAGAAATCAAAGACTACAGAGGCTTTGGGGTGCCCCACTGAGGTCACAAGTCTTTCCTCCCCATGGAGCAAACGGTACATCCAACTGCTCTGCCTCCCCCCCAGAAAATCTAACTGGGCTGTTTTTATCATCTATCCCACCTCCTGCATGCCCTCTGACAGGTTCTTGATCAGTTGGGTATCAGCTGCTCCATTTTGGATCTGCGAGCCACCTGTTTTCTTCTCTAGTCCAGAATTATAGTAAGCAGCTTTTTAGCTATTTTTTTTAAAAAATGAAAAACACAAAGTGATGATCATCCTGGCTTCTGAGTCTAGACTTCAATCCCAATCTGAATTTGTGGTTTCATCTCTGTTGCAATTGATGCTTCCTTCTACCTACAGTATTTGGTGCTACCTATTAATCTTTGCATGCCTATTTACTACTAAAATCAGAAAAGCAAATGATTCTTTTCTCCCATTGGTCAACTAACAAATTGTATGTCAGTAAGCAAATTAAACTCTAGCCTTTTTAGTTTTGTGCTAATCTTGCTAATTTGCCACTCATCCATTTAACTGAAATCCATGCAAATATTGCTTTTGAAAAGTCACTTGTCACCTAACAGTGAGGCAAACACACCACGAAGCAAAACAGTATTATACTGGCCATATTTCAAAAGAAAGTTGGAAGCAATTTAACTCTGGCTAAGTAATCATGATTAACTTCAATAGAAAGAAAAATTGGCAAGGAGGGCAGGAAACATTGCAGCCAAACAACTCAACCACTTTTAAACCAACTGCTTTTGCAAATGCAAAATAAAAATTTAAAATAAAAGAGATATACTTTAGACGGTAAAGAATATGGGAACGCACCAGTACAAAATGCAGTGCAATGAATCTAAAGTGGGCACATATTATGGACAGTTCATACACACCAGGTATGGGGGTTCACATGCAGAATTATAGGTAGCTCTACTTAGATAAGGCCTAGCGAATAAGATAGGCATTAAAATTCCAGAAGGAAGGCAGAGTTGAGGGATTTTTTTTTACAATTGAATGTACCCACAACTAAAAAGAAATTAGAACAGAGAACCAAACCTGTACAGACTCTCCCTCCCCCTGCACACTTTTGTCCCTCAAAGATAGACAGTTTGCTTTGTCCCCATCCCATCCCTCATTCTTATTCATGTTGGATGTGGGCTTTTATACTGGCAAGTCATGCAGTAAGTACTGCCTGATAAAGAACTTTTCAAATTTACATGGATAGGTATCAAAAGAAAGGATAAGACAGGAAGCTTACCTCAGGCTTCAGTTTATTCTACCTCACCTTCTTGTTTGTTTCCTGCTCACAGTCTCTGCCTTCCCACCACCCAGGCTCTCTGTAAGCCAGCCAAAAGAATTTTGTACCTCCATATACTCTTATTTCTTCCAAGCACCACTCTCAGGGATGGTATTCACTTACTTTCCCTACCCGTTCGCAAATGTGAGCACGCACACCTCCGCGCATGTGCCCCGTTCCATGCATGTGCCCGGCCTTCCACGCATGCGCTTTGCTGGCATGCACACGTTCCGCACATGCGCCTGGCCTCAAAAACGTGCCTAAATAGGATGACATTGAGCCGGGGCGGGGGGAGCAGACCCATCCGTGATTTCCGCTACCAGTTCGGGTGAACCAGTCCAAACCAGCTAAATACCACCTTTCACCACCCCGTATAACTGGAGAAGAATAGGGTTTATTAATCTGGAGTGCAAAATGCCAGGTGGAATCAAAGAGTTACAGGAAGCGCTGTTGCCACCCAATGATTGTCTGAATTTTTGTGTTACTTCTCTGAAACAGAAGCAGTCCAAATGCTAAATCTTTGAATTGTCTGACACAAAGCCAAGTATCTGATCACCCCACTTGAAAATGTGCATTATACAGGGGAAATATATCCACCGCTCTGTTTCAGGAGTTAGCAACTTTTCCAGGGGCTATCACGAACTCTTGTAAAATGGCCCAGAAATAGGATTTTTAAAAATTTATTTGCACTTATTTGATTTCTACAGCTACCCATCTCAACAAGTGACTCTGGGCAACATACATCATAAAATATGAAAACTATTAAATTAGTACAAAATAAATATATATGGTACCATGAAAAACTGTTATGAATATTAATACCACCAGGAAGCTGGGTCCTTAACATATTTGGGACTCAGCCTGGTCACACAAGTCTTCACTGCCTTACCAAAAGCCATCAGAGCTGGGGTCATCCTGATATCTGAAGTGAAAATATTCAAATAAATTTTGGTAATTTATCCAGAGATTCCATGCAATATTTTAGCTAGCTCACAAAATGTGGGCCATTTTTTTTTTAATTTAATTTGAAAACTATAGGGCTGTATGCCGCCATCTGCTGCTTTCATTTGTCCTGCAGAAACCTGCCTCATCCCCAGTCAAACTACCCGCCCTTCTACACAGTATGGTTTATTGCAACCTTTCTCAGCCTGGTGCCCTCCAACTGTGTTATATTACAAGTCCTATAATTAAGGGCATCCATCACATTTGGAGAGACCTGCATGAAATGGCAATGGTTTCCCAGACCTTTGACAAAGGCCTTTCCCTTGTTCTTTAGCCTTTTATGCTAGAGATTTATAGAACCGAACTGGCAGCTCTACCTGGACCCTTGTGGTCCAGTTCTTTTAAGCTGGGAAAAGCAAAATTATTCCCCCTTTTACCCTTTGGAGGAGATGCAAGATTTACTTTCAGAGTCCTTCTGCCTGGACCCAGCAAGCTACATTTTGCCCATTCCTAGTTGGATCTTTGGATCTTGAGCCTTTGGATGTCAACCAGAAGTGAGGCAGAAATCCTGCATTTCTTCTTTATGCTCCGTGCTTTCCTTCTTTCCTCAAAGGATTATTAGTTGATTAATTAATTGCATGCCAGCTGGGTGGATGCTGCAAGTTCTCAGCAGAGGAAATGAAACTCCAGCCCTCATTGCTGGGTGCAGTTGTCTTCTAGTGGGTCCTGCCTACTTCAGCCGTTGGGGAAATCAAACAGGCCCTTATCCCAAGGTGTAATTGCATTTCCTCACCTTGAATGCAGTTGAGGCACTGGCATGCTGTTTAATTGGTATTGCTCCAAATTATCATCAACTACACTAATTGATGGTAGCAGTAAAACAGTGTTGACGGGAAGATGAAGCAGCAGCAAACAACTCTGAGGGACATCTCCCCCTTTCAAATGTGCAATTTTCCTTATTTCCAATTTTTTTATGGATTCTTAAAGCTAGCCTGACTAGCTCTGTAACAGCTTTTCCCAACCATGTGCCATCCAGATGTTTTGCAGAAACAATTATCTGAATGTCCAGGGTCTCAGCCTATTACTGTTTTATTATTATTTATGTTTGACTATTGTATCATTAGGAAAAGCAACTCTAAAGGTTGGGTATCAGATCAAAACATGATTTCTCATTGGCCTGAGATTGTAGGGATATCACCTCTGGGTGAGTAATTTATCACTCTCCCCACATTCCACATCCCTTTTTATGATTGCTTTTATATTTCTATATTAAGATAATTTTTCAAAACATTCCACATTTTTTAAAAAAAAATGAGACTCCAGTATATATCCAGACTAATGTTGTATGCAATATTTATTAGCTGACAGAAATTCTAAACCTTGCAAAATTTGGGGGGGGGGGGGGTTGCTCTGAGGATTTATTCTTACAATTCCTACAGGATAAATTTGAATGATCTGAGTTTTAAAATTAACATTTTGGAAGTTTAGATATATTGATTTGGTTTTAGTATTAGTTTTACTAATTAATTTCTACTTTTTAATGATTGTGTATTTATTTGATATTCTGGTCTAAGATATACATCTTTTTTATCTGCCCTATACATATTAATTTAGGAATAAGTGTATCGAGAAATCTGACTGTACATAGATAGAATTGTTCAGAACATTATGGTTTTTATCCAGTAAAGATTCTTTTCTCTAAAACACACTCACATCTACACAAATGGTGTATCAAACATCAGGCCCCATAAACAATGTATTATATAAATTACCGGTACGTTAGATGTTCGGATTGGTTGCCATTTTCCTCTAAATACTTCCTTACTTGATGGATGACCTTTGCACATTCCTAAGTACAGTAACATTTTCACTGAAAAGAAATATTAATTAACAAAATTAATACAACAAATTTTGATTGGCCTGTGAGGCTTGACTTTTGGTATACCATTTGTGTGTGTCTGTCTCTTCTGCAACTATGAGACCTCATGGTTAAAAAAGAGAACACATTTGCTCACTGATTTGCATATTAATTTGTCTAGCATTTGTATTATTTGCATATTAATTTGGCTAACATTTTAGTCACTTGTCCCAACGACCTCAGCCTATACCTTTAGCTAGGTTCTACCATTTGCTGCTTTCAACATTTGTAATGTTAATTTTTTTAAAAACCCTATTTATTTCACTTATGTAACAAGTAATATATACCTGAAGCTGGGTCGGGAGTCTGAAACAAAGGAGGCAAGAAGAGAATTAGACAAAAAGAGAGCATGGAATTTAAAAGTGAAAATTTTATTTCTTAGTTAAGATTTTGTCTACATCATCTGTCAGTAGAAATTTGAATAGAACTAGGAAGTGGTAGGTTGCCCCTTTGATACGGTATTATAATTCAGTGACTCCAAATAACAAGGTAGAAGGCAGATAATAAGGGGGAAGACTTGCATTTTGGGAAGAAGTATAGAAAAGAGCCACCTTATTATAAATTTAAAAAACAATGTAGATCAGGGTTGAGGACAAACCAGTCTCAAGGTTAGGTCTGGCTGACCTCCTTATTGCCAATAAGGGGTTGAGGGTCTTTTCCTGTCCGTGATGTAATTCATTATTCATGACTTTTAATGCATCTTTTCTATCTCCTATATAATCTGTTATCAATTTACTGTCAGGGCTTTCAATCAGTTTGGGTGGGAGCTCAACTCTCTCTCTTACAAGGCATTTTAATAAAGAAATGTGGTTTTAGATCTCTGTTGTTTCAGTTTATATTATAGTGAATCATTACTTTTTCAGAATATCGCAAAGATCAACCACTATAACCTTTATATAGCTGATGCACTAAAGCGCTGTGTAAATGCCCACAAAGAGTCTATTTAAAAAACTGTCTTAGTCTTTTTCCGTTGTGCCCATATTTCTCATTAGAGCAAACCTTTTTAGTAGAGTTGGATTATTCAGCAAATATATGTGGAGATCTTTACATAACTGGTAATTTTTTTTCAGCTTTTCCTAACTCTATCTCCTTCTCAATCTTAAATACAAAATTGCACAATGAAATTACTTGAAGATGAGGCTGTTTATTTGGATAAAAAAGAGCCATTTGCTAGCATAGCTGAAAAAAATATAGCAAAAAGGGGAGGGGGAAGTTTGGAAAAGAAAATCATCTTCATCTTTGTATGCCTGACATCATATTTGAGTTTCCCAGAATGTTACATTATTAATTAGAAGGAGTTTATGGTAAAATAAGACTAAAATATTTTATATATTCAGTCTTTAGCATCACTGCTTGATTTAACCTCTGCATGCCTTGTCAATTCCTTTTAAAAATGGTTGGTTTGTTTTAATACTACAATCTATGGCTTTGATTTGAGGTTGCTTATATTTGCAGAAAAGTTTTGTATAAATATATATTGATCATTGCCCTATCTTCCATTTTCTTGCTGCCTCTTTGGTTGTTGTTTCCAGTGGCTGGGTTCATACATCACATTAACAGCCAGCCATAATGTCAACATTCCATCCTTGACTAAGTTTGTCATTAATTGCATTGAGAACTCGTTATTTTTAGCATGCTATTTAAACCAAGTTTATTTGTTTAGGCATATATCAGTGCAGCAATTATGGTTGTGAATCAGCCTTGTGAAAGACTGATTCTAACTCCTGCAATGTAATCTGTTTTGCCTTGGTTTGTTGTGTGAACCTAGCCAGTTGTAGATTAAATAAACCATGGATAAACAAGTCATAGTTTATTGCAATGGACAGACCAAGTCAGTGCATTCAATTTTAGATTGTAGGTGTATTGGAGCAGGGATCTCTGCTATTGTATTCTGTAAAATATCATGCAGGTAGAAACTTAGATACTTGCAGTGAAAATAACTTTTCCTAAATTGTCCTCTCACAACACAGATCCACAGTTTTGCTATGGAACCCACCTGTTTTGCTTTGATTCCATCTAATTCTAAAGCTTCTGAGAATTAAGGAAAGAAGCATGAAGCTAGAATTCTATCATAATAGCAACAGTAGTGTTGGAAGAAATATCCTTCTGGGTTCAGCTCCAAGTGGGAAAAAAGACACTGGAAACATGGAGACTGCTTGGAAAGATGGTTTAATGGTGGACAGAATCACATGGCTTGAGTTCCTGAACAGAAAAGGATCGAGATACAGTGAGTCCCCAGGTTTTATTCTTTCTCTGGCTTTGAACTTCCTGGGGCCCAGAAAGAGTATCCTGATTGGTTGTCAGACTCCCAGGGGTTGGAGGTCTTAGCTAGCCTTTCTGGCTGATGTGATCTTCCCAGGTGCCATGTGGTGAGTTTCTGTCCTAGATGGGTCCCATTGTGCTAGTTTCTGTTGCTATTGTGTTGCAGATGGGTCCTATTGTCAAAGATTGAGTTTCTGCCTCTGGCCCATTAACAAAGGGGGGGAGGCAGGAAGGTGGGAGTTGCTTTGTCTTTAAAACATGCTTCTCCATTTCTCAACCAGGGAAACATAATATTCTGCCTTTTTAATATTTCCTAAAATATTTCATTCTTCTAGGAAAGGGGTGGGTGCTAACTTCCTATAGTAGGATGGTGACACAGTGTGCATTTGCAAAAGTAGACAAATGAAGCACCATTTGCTGTCCCATTCATTAGAGTTGCTGTGAGTGGAAGCAGGAAACAGAGCTGGGGTGCCCACAGTCTGGAAAAGGGAGATGATCTGCTCGATATTGAATCCCCCCCCAGCTTAAAATCTTACAGTAGACCAAACTGGATTTTTCTCAGTACTTGATAAACTAATGCATCTAAAGCACTATCCCTGATAGCATCAACAGATTTGTAGGAAAACAGACAGAAACATTACAAGGCTGATGAAAAAATGGTATTCACAGAGCAAAAATCCAGGCTCGTGACCCAGATGAGATTCGAGACTTTTGAAACCAAGAGCAGACAGAAATTTGTTGCATTTTGAAGAAAGTCTGGGGCAATGTGTTGTTGTTTTATATTGCCTCATTATAGGAATTATCAAATGGTGATAATTAGATTTTTAAAGAAGTGTTGGAAGGAAAATCTGTCTGATTCTGTTCCAAGGTGGGAGAAAGACACTGGAAACATGGAGGCTGATGGGAAAGAAAGGTTTATTGATGAAGCAGAACCACCAACCACATGTGATTCTGGGCAGCTGGCAAAATGGTTGAATGAGTGGATGGATCTTTATAGGTTTCTGTGACTTTGAAGTTTGGACTGCTCTGGGGTGGTGCAATGAAGGGGCTTGTGTTCTGAAAGGGTGTTGGGCAATTCCTATTGTGGCTAATGGCTTTCCTCCTGTGTTGAATCTTGAGTGAGGGGCTGCTTTCTAACCCTACCATTCTGCCCTTTGTTAGCTGGAGTTTCAAAATATCCTGTCTTGAATGGATTACCAAATCTGCATTTCTAAAAGCTGGCCTCCTCAGTTTCTGCTTGGGGCACGGAAACTGAGGCTGGTTTCTGTCTCACTCAAGAGCATATTTCTCCCTTTAGGGAAATATAATATTCTGCCTTTTTTAATATTTCCCAAAATATCTCATTCTTCTGGGGGTGGGGCAGGCCGCTTCCCATAGAAGAAAACAACAATTGTCAAATGACAAAAATATAAAGAGGTTGTAGCTCAGCAGTTAGTAGTCTGTACCAGTGGTGGGATGTTGCTGGTTTAACAACCGGTTTGGTGAGCACACGCTTTGTGCAAGCATATACGCTTAGCTTACCTGCAGCGCTGAAAATGGAACATTTAGAAGCTCAGCCGCTTACCTTCCAAGTCACCAACGATACGTAGAACAGCGAGTGGAGGGGGGAAATCAGCTGTGCTGCACGATTGAGATAAGCTACAAAGCAGGAAATAAAGGACAAGATGGAGCAGGGGCAGGTGGGCAGGGCCAACTGATCGTCAGCGCTACCAGTTCACCCAAACCTGTCTGAACCGGCTGAATACCACTTCTGGTCTGTACCCAAAAATTTAGAAGCAGAAAGAAAACTGGAATTCTGGAGAGCTACTCCCAGTGAAAGGAATGAACATCTGGACTTTCTCATCTGCTATGTATATGTCCTCAACTTACAACCACAATGGGGACCAGAATTTCCATTGCTAAGCAAGGCAATTAAGTGAGTCACGCCCAATTTTACAATCTTTCTTGCCATGGTTGTTAAGGTAATCACTGCAGTTAAGTGAATCACACGGTCATTTAAGGGAATTTGGCTACCCCATTGACTTTGCTTGCCAGAAACCAGCGGAGACAGTTGCAAATGGTGATCCCACGACCTCAGGATACAGTGACTGTCATAAATGCATGCCAGTTTCCAAGTGCCTGAATTTTAATCATGTGATCATAGGGATATTAATGGGCATGCCACTTTTTTCAGTGCCAATGTAATTTCAAACAGTCACTAAACAAATGTCTGTACGTTGAGGATTACCTGCATTTATTTTGGATATTTTTATTGTTCTTATTGTTTTAAAACAAAGACGTATTAAAACAATAAGAACAATAAAAACATCCAAAATAAATACAGGTAATCCTCAACGTGCTTTGATTGTAATATATTTTTTTTATTTGTAAGCCACCTAGTATCATTGATTCAGATGGGCAGCTATAGAAATGGAGTAAATAAATAATATTAGCTAACAGGGCAATTTAGCTTAACGTTTCCAAAGCTTCAAAACCCTTCCCATGCACCACAAATGCTCATGACACTTCACCTATCAAAAGGAATTGGAAGTTCTTATAGTCGGCCAGGAGGAAGCAGGTGGTGAACTATAACAAGGTGAAGAAAATTATGGCCTCCCAGAGTAGTTCAGCCATCCCAGAATTGAGAACACTGCAGTCATTGTCTGACAGCAATTTCGCCTGAGAGAAACAAGATGGATGGACACCAAAGAGGTAACTAATTGGAGCTGTAACAGACCAGCCAGTGTGCCTCTTTAAGCAAACTTTACTCTTTGGAAAGAAAGTAGAGCACTTGGAATGAAGGAAATGTGATTTAGGAAGGGGGGGGGAGGCAGCAATTACATTTTGTGAGCTGTGGTTAAAATCTGACCCTCCAGTGTAAGTTATTTGTTTTACTATTGAATGTGGGAACAAAGCCAATTATAGTTTGTTACATCAACCATAGATTAAATCAACCATCGTTTATTTATTTAATCAATTTATATAGCCACCCATCTCAAATGTACTACTCTGGGTGGCTGAGGAACAATTTAAAAGAGTGCAAAAACTACAGTTTAGAAACAATTATAGTATTTTTAAAAAATCATAAAAATCCATACAACAGAATCCATCACAGAGGTCATCTCACACCCATCAATAACACTCAGTACATCCAATGCACAAGCTTCCCCCCATTCCTGGGTGCTCAGGTGAATGGCAAAATCATATTTACCAAAAAAAAACCCAGGAAGGTTGGGACCAATCTGATCTCAGGGGGTTGACCTAACAAAGGGTGAAGCCAAGATAGAACTATAACCTATAGTTTATTACAATGCAATAAATAAAAAGCAAGTCAATGCAGCCAATTTTGGATTGCAGGTGCATTGGAGCAGTTGTTCCTCTTCCTGTTATATTCTGTAGAAGGTCATGTCCAAATCCCCTACAAAACCTGTGCCAGCTGGATCAGGCAAAAATGGAGAGATATAGTCTCTGTGCATTCAGATGTCCTTGCGATTAACAACACTTTTTACTGTGTGGTACAGGCAGTCCTTGACTTATGACCACAATTGAGCCCAAAATTTCCATTGCTAACCAAGACACTTAAATGGGTTTTGTCCCATTTTACGACCTTTCTTCCCACAGTTGTTAAGTGAATCACTGCAGTTAAGTAGGTAGCATAGTTGTTGAGTGAATATAGTTTCCCCATTCACTAAGCTTATCAGAAGGCTGCAAAAGGTGATCACATGACCATGCAGCTGTTATAAATACAGACCAGTTGCCAGGCAATTGAATTTTGGATCACGGGAATGCTGCAATGTTCGTGAGGGAGAAAAATGGTCATAAAGTCACTTTTTTCAGTGCCACTGTAACTTTGAATGGCCAGTAAATGAATGATTGTAAATTGAGAACTACCTGTATAAGAAAATAAGTGACCATGCATTGGGGAATGTACCAAATTTACAATTTTTTAACAAAGAGAGCCCAGGCAACTCAAACTGAAAACAAAATTAGCAGAGACATTCCTCATGCATGTCACCCAAAAAGCCAGAATAGTCGTTCAACCATCCTAACCTCCTGGGACACAGGTATCAAACTCAATTGTGTCATGTGACATATTGTGATGCATCACAACGTTTTTTGTCTTTGTGGAGCTGGGGTGGACATGGCCTGTGCATGACACATCCAGCCCGCGGGCTGCCAGTTTGACAAGCCTGTATTAGAGGGAAAGTTGAGATGGTAGAGATGATCTTGGTCTGCAGTCCACTGCATTGGGACCTGCAGTATTTATTTATTTTATTTTGTTTGTTTGTCAAACATGTACAAGATAACAGGTATAGGTATAAACATAAGCAAAAACAAAGGAAGTAAGTACAGATAAATGGGGACAGTAAGACAGGGATGGTAGGCATGCTGGTGTGCTTATGCATGCCCCCTTTATGGACCTCTTAGGAATGGGGTGAGGTCCACAGTAGACAGTTTGAGGATTTGAAGCTGTGAGGATTTGAGGCTGTAACAATGGAGTCAGGTAGAGCATTCCAGGCGTTGACCACTCTGTTGCTGAAGTTGTATTTTCTGCAATTGAGTTTGGAGCAGTTCGCTTTAAGTTTCTATCTATTGTATGCTCGTGTATCGTTGTGGTTGAAGCTGAAGTAGTCATTGACAGGTAGGACATTGTAGCAGATAATTTTACGAGCTATGCTTAGGTCATACTGAAGGTGACATAATTCTAAGTTTTCTAAGCCCAGAATTTCAGGTCTGGTGGCATAAGGTATTTTGTTGCGAGAAGAGGAGTGGAGGACTCTTCTTGTGAAATATTTCTGGACATGTTCAATTGTATTAATGTCCGATATACAGTGTGGATTCCAGGCAGATAAGCTGTATTCAAGAATTGGTCTGGCAAAGGTTTTGTATGCCCTAGTTACAATACAATGTTACCGGAGAAGAAGCTTCACAAGATTAAGTTAACAATTCTTAATGCCTTTTTGGCAATGCTGTTACAGTGAGCTCTGGGGCTTAGATCGTTTGAGATGAATATTCCTAGGTCCTTGACAAAGTGAGGGTCATCTACGAGATAGTTTCCGCCCAACTTGTATTTGGTGTTCTGATTTTTTTTTTTTTTGCCAACGTGTAGGACAGAGCATTTATTGTTTATTTTATTTATTTTTATTTTGGCCAAGCATGTATTTTATGATAGATACAAGTACAAACATAATTATAAATACGTGAAAAGGATATGAATAAAAGAAAACGTTAGGACAGGGACAGTAGGCACGCTGGTGCGCTTATGCACGCCCCTTATTAGTTGAGATTTGGAGTTGCCAAATGCCCGACCATTCTGACACGTAGTCAAGGTTGCTTTGCAGGGCGGCAGCATTGTCAGTGGTGTTAAATAATTTTACATCATCAGTGAAGAGGACACAGCTGCTTTTAATATGACCGCATAGGTCATTGATGTAAAGCAGAGAGAGTGTGGGTCCTAAAACGCTGCCTTGAGGGACACCGCTGTTAACAGGTGCCAGATTTGATTGGGCCCTCCCTACTTTGACCATTTGTTGCCTGTTGGACAGGAATGCGGCTATCCACTTATGCGGGGATCCGGAGATGCCGTTCCAAAGCCCTCTAGCCAAGCTGCCTGTCTCCTCACATTTGTCTCTCATTTTTTTCCTCTTTGAGAGACCCAGGTGTCTGTACTAAGAGGCAATTGGTCTGTGCTCTCTATAGCTAACACTCCGACACCTCCAGGCACAGCAGCTATTTAATTACTGACACAATGGCCCCTTCATGAAATCCAATCCTACGAGAGCAACTTGGTATTTAATGATGACTGCTGGGCTGGTCTACAACTTGACAAGGAAGTGAGAGCAAAACAAAATGGCTTGCCCTTCCCAGGGGGAAGCAGAAGTAGGGGGGAGGGGGGAGATTTATTCTAATGAATTGTAGTCAGTTGGGACCAGTTCACTACCCCTGTTATCACCTCGAGCTCATGGGAGAATGTTGTGTTTGACTAGGCTGGAATGCCTGACTTTTTCCACAGATGCCTTAGCTCTTGTGCCAGTTCATTTGTCACTGCAAGGGCTCCACGCTGGCCTGGGTTTTTGCAATACCTTGAATTGAAACTAGACAACCACACTCTAGATTTCTGTGGCCAGGTTACAGCTAGGTTTACAACATGCTAAGTCATGTGTTCTTTAACTATGGCAGTTTCAATAAATTACAGTTTGCTGCATTCAGATAACACTGTAAGCTATAAACATGATTTACAAGGCAAAATGACATTTTGACTTACAATGCGGAGTGATGAAAGTCCACAATTTTCAAGTTTCCTTTGCTCCATCCTGCAGGATGGATCAAGCCCTGGTTTGTTTATCTGCTTGTTTACCTGCTTGTTTCCTGAAATAAAGCTACATTATTGCAAAAAAAAAAAGCAAATCCCAGGGCAAGTATAAAAATGAACAAAAAATAAAATACAATATATTCTTTAAAATTGTCCCCTTTATATGTGATAGACAAGATATAATAAGATGGAAAAATTTAGGGGGGGAAATGAAACCAAGGATAGGACCAGCTAGTAAATATTACTTGGAAATTAAAAATATTTCTGCTTGCCACTGAAAGCATATCGAATTGATTGTCCATAGGCCAGTAAAATTTACTTTTCACCACGCAGTTCAGGAAATATCTACTTAAGAAGATTGCTGCATTGGAATCATATCTTTGCTCCAACTACACCATAGTTATGTAGGAATTTAACCTTGCACTGAACTTTATGAGATGAGTGAGATCAGGAGATAGTGGTTGGAGTAAAACCAGATCTTAGTAAGATTCATGAAAGCGGACTGTGTTTATAGTTTATTGTCACAGTACGTATACACACAGTATACCCATACATAACATAACATCCAGAGACCAAGCCCAATACACGTGACAATCCCCAGACACGCCCCCCTCCCATCCACCAAAAATTCCCCACCCCTCAACCACCCAAGTATCCATACAGCAGACCAAGTAATGCTGTCCAACAGCTCACTGATGCTGGCACTTTAATTCATTGTTGAATGCAATTATAGCTCTGGGATAAAAACTATTCAGAAGACGTGTGGTCCAAGTTTTAATTGTACTGTATCTTCTGCCAGAAGGCAACAGTCCAAAAAGATTGTAAGCAGGTTGGGAAGAGTCTCTGAGAATGTTATGCAACATCCTCAAACAGTGAGATGCGAAGATGTCATCCAGGGCTGGTAGCTGGAGCCCAATGATATTCTGGGCAGTTTTAATAATTCTCTGTAGAGCTTTTATGTCCGCTGCGGGGCTGTTCCCTACCATGCAAGAATGTAGTATGTCAGGACACTCTCAATGGTGCTGCAATAGTAGAACAGAAGTAGATGCTGAGAAACAACCTGTTGGGTAGAATGGTGTTAAAGGCAGAGCTATAATCCACAAATAACAACCTTACATATGTTCCCTGTTGTTCCAAATGATTCAATACAGTATGGACAATAATAGACATAGCATCATCAGTTGATCTATTACACCCATATGCAAATTGGTATGGATCTAAAGTAGATGGAAGACCGCTTGCTATAGAAGTGCAGATTCCTGATTGCTTCATGAATACCTCCATGTTAGGCACAGAAGACTAGGACCACATGGTTCAATTAAAATGATTTATTCTTAAACAGCCTATGCACAGGAATTTCCTCAACTAATGGTTAGCACCTTCTTGGATTTAGATAAGGGTCTGGGGAATTCAAGGGTCTGCTTATGACTATGTAGGGATTCTAGATTGATCCCTCTTTTAACTCTGCCCTCAGGTTTTGCCTTCTCCTACAATGTAGGGGTTTGGGCAATAGTACGTAGGTAGCCTGCCCTCCTTTTGGCTTCCCAATATAGCCTATGGCACTGGTGTTCCCTTATGGTCTTTTGCCCAAGTGCTAACCAGGTTTATTCCTTCTGAATTAAGATACGCTAGCCAGATGCTGCTGCCATGTACTGAGATTGAATTCAATGACTGGGGAATTCTTCAGCCCTTTTAGAAACAGCCCAGCTTGGAACCGAGAGGATTTTCTGCCAGTTATAATAGAAAATCCTGAATTAGATGACCATATGAGGCTGATCTTCTTGTCTTGCTTGCCATATCACAAAGGTGTTTTACTAGCTAATTTTAAAGGATGTGTCCTAATGACCATCCTTCCTTCTCATGCCCTGCCTGCCATCTTTAGTTATTCCAGATTGGCGGTGACATTTTTCTTCTTTTCCTGACGAAATTCTTCCATGCAGACAGCCTAGAATGCCCAGAAATAACTCACTCAGGGACAATAATCTGCTCAGGCAGGTCTGTTTGGGGACGTTCCGTTCCCCCAACCTTCCCACACTCACTCTGCTTACTGGTCACTGCATCTTTGCGATGATTTTGGCTTTGACTGCAACAGGGACTTTTTTCCCCCTTTATACTGAAATATCAAACTCCCAAGTGGGTGATAGTAGAGCAAATAGCTGCTGTGCATATACATTATGCTTGACTGTTTGCGTATTTGCTGGGGAATTGGGAGCCAAGAGCACTAATTGAGACGTAGATGTGAAATGGGGGTTGGTGGGAGAAAGAAGATCATTTTTGCCTGACCAAAAGTAGTTTGCAAGGGATATTGATGGAGGGAAGAGGGTGGGGGAGGAAGGAAAGACTCCAGAAGCACAATAGTTGGTATGGATTTGTCTGTTTTGTATTTCAGATCAGTTCTTCTCACAACTTAAGAGAGATTCTTCTATCTCTCTGATGTGGTTCTTGATCTGACTGATAGTCCTTTGAAAGGATTTCATGGACCCTGCCATTTAGAGCAAAAATCACCCATAGCATCCTTTCTTTTCTTTCTTTTTTTAAATTTTTTTTAAAAGTTTTTATTTATAATACAAATTAAAAACAATGGCCATAGCGTGACATCTCTGGTTTAAACATTTTCATCAAATTTTGTCATATAATTGATACACTTCTTTATCTCTATACATATTTACACTAATTATCACCGTTCGAATACATATATTCTTTCATCCATATAGGTTATTTCTATATCTATTTCAATCATACCTATCATAACAAATTAGCCTAAAAACTTCCAAACATTTTACTTCAGTGGTGGGTTGCCCCCAGTTCGCACCAGTTCTATAGAACCGGTAGTAAAACCGGCGAGAGGCTCCTCCCACTGACCCCGACGTCATCAGAATGCGCGGCCCCATTACGAACCCGTAGTAAAGGCAAGTAGAATCCACCCCTGTTTTACTCGTCAATGGTCCTATATCCCAGCATTTTTTCTCCTTTCCAGCCAATAATAAAATTTGTTCCAGATTTCATAATACTCTGATTCATTCTTATCTTTAAGTTCCAAGGTCAGTCTGTTCATTTCCCCGCAACTTAATATTATAGCTAATGCTTCTTCTTCTGTAGGGGTCTTTTTATTTTTCCATTTTTGTGCAAAAGCTAATCTTGCTGCTGTTAGAATATGTAACATTAGGTAAATTGTGCTCTTATTGTATTTACCCTCTATAGCAGTGATGGCTAACCTTTTTGCCGTCGCGTGCCAAAAGCGGGGGGAGTGTGGGGAGGTTGCCAACATGCGTGCCCACATCCATAATTCAATGCAGCCCGTGCTTGCGTGTGTGCCCCCCCCATGCTCCCCCCTGCTTTTAACACGCGATGGCCTGGTGGGCCCGGTAGACCTGTTTTTCACCCTCCCCAGGCTTCAGAGCCTTTCTAGGAGCCTGGGGAGGGCGAAAATGGCCTCCCCCACCCCTGGAGGCCCTCCGGAGGCCGGAAACAGCCCATTTCCCAACTTCCGGTGGGACCAGAAGGCCCAAAAGTCAGCTGGCTGGTGCACACATGCACGCTGGAGGTGAGCTATGGCAAGGCTCGCGTGCCCACTGATATAGCTCTGTGTGCCACCTGTGGCACCCGTGCCATAGGTTCGCCATCACGGCTCTATAGCATCCTTTCTGATGGGAAAAAAAAATTATTAAAAGTCCCAAGCTTTCATGAGCTGCAAGTCACTTTATCATGAAAACGTATGTTTTTTAATAAAATGTGTTAACTGAAAAACCAGAGATTTTACCAGAGGTCTGGTTTTTTTATTTTTTAAAATTTATTTTTGCCACAATAGCTACGCACAGCCCTCTTCTTGCAATGCCATCTGGTGGTTTTCTCCATATGACCTCTAGGTGGCAGCATCTGTGAAATTGTTTCACAGGAAGCTTTCCAGGAGATTAACAGGCCTGCGGGAAGACTCATAGATAAGTAATAAAAATCAAAGCTAAATAAATAATTTAAAAGGCTTGAACCTACAACTCTACCTCTGCCACATGTTGAAAAGAATGATGAGTTGTTCGGTTTCCTGTTGATAGGTGATACTAGATGGAGGAAAAAGAATGGCAGGGAATCCATTAATCACTGCCATAAACTCCCATGAAAACGTGAGGGCAACAGCATTGCCCATTCTTGATGATGAAAACCAGTAAAAGTAGGGTGTAGGAACAGCACATTTTATATTGATACTCTTTCTTCCCAATTCAAGAATGGGAAGGAAGCACAGTAATACAACTGTGGTGAAGATTCCATTGAGAGTCCATAAAAGAAGGACTAGGGGCAGTGGTGGGATTCAGCCAGTTCGCACCACTTCAGGAGAACCGGTTGTTAACTTTCTGAGCAGTTTGGCAAACTGGTTGTTGGAAGAAATCATTAAGGCAGAGAACCGGTTGTTAAATTACTTGAATCTCACCACTGACTAGGGGTGATATGATAGCAGTGTTCTGATATCCAAGGGGCTGCCACAAAGAAGAGAGAGTCAAGCAAGCTATTCTGAAAGCAACACAAGAAGCAATGGATGGGAACTAATCAAGGAGAGAACTATGTAGAACTTAGAACTAAAGAGAAATTTCCTGATAAAACAATTAATCAGTGGAACAACTTGCCTCCAGACGTTGTGTGCGCTCCAACATTGGAGATTGTTAAGAAGTGACTGGACAACCATTTGTCCAAAATGGTACAGGGTTTCCTGTTTGAGCAGAGTGTTGGACTAGAAGATCTCCAAGGTCCCTTCCAACTCTGTTATTCTGTTAAACTTCCGCTTTGCATAGCCATTCAAAACGTATTTATTTATTTATTGGTTCGATTTATATGCCGCCCTTCTCCGGAGACTCAGGGCGGCTTACAATGCGTTAAGCAATAGCCTTCATACTTTTGTATATACCTGCTTAGTAGGGCTTTTGTACCCCCCCTAAGCGTGTTCTATTTTATACAAAGTCAGCTTATTGCCCCCACAATCTGGGTCTTCAATTTACCTACCTTGGAAGGATGGAAGGCTGAGTCAACCTTGAGCCTGGTGAGATTTGAACTTGCAATAATTGCAGGCAGCTGGCAGCTGAATGCTACTTTAACAGCGCATCATCATCATTATTATTATTATTATTATTATTATTATTATTATTATTTATATTTGTATACCGCCCCTCTCCCGAAGGACTTGGGGGGGGTGAACAGCCAGCTAATAAAATACAAAAAATACAAAATTTAAAACAGTATTAAAATCCAATTTAAATCAATTTGGCCCACAATTAAAACCCCTGTATTAAAACCCATAATTTAACAATTTAAGTTAAAACAATTTAAAAGAGGAGGTCAGGTCAGTCCGGCTTGATGAAACAGAAATGTCTTTAGGGCACTGCGGAAGGTGCGAAGATCCAGGATCCGCCGTATCTCCAGGGGCAACTTGTTCCAGAGGGTGGGTGCCCCCACAGAGAAGGCTCTCCCCCTGGGGGCCGCCAGCCAGCATTGTTTGGCCGACAGCACCCTGAAGAGCCCCTCTCTGTGGGAGCGCACTGGTCGGTGGGAGGCTACTGGCGGCAGAAGGTCTCGTAAGTACCCGGGTCCTAAGCCATGGAGCACTCTAAAGGTAGTAACCAATACATTGAAGCGCACCCAGAAGTCCACTGGGAGCCAGTGCAGCTTGCGCAGGAGAGGTGTTACATGGGAGCGCCAAGTCGCCCCCATCACCACCCGTGCGGCCGCATTCTGGACCAGTTGGAGCCTCCGGGTGCTCCTCAAGGGGAGCCCCATGTACAGAGCGTTACAGTAGTTCAAGCGGGACGTGACGAGGACATGAGTGACTGTGCGTAAGGCTTTAGTCCGCTGCTCCACCAAGGGTCCTTGGTCTGTGCATGTAATACAGTTTCCATGTTGTGTACTGAATTCTCACAACGTATAAAGTGTTTGGCTGGTTTTTATTTCTATGTTCTATGATTTCAACAAATGTGGTTAGTTCATGATTCTATAATCTTAGGAAACTGAGTTGAATAAACCATGGCTCAATGTCATGAGAACACAGCCACTGAGAATGTGGGATAGACATCTATGAGATAAGGCATGCTAAACTTGCTGAATAGGTATCTGTTGGGGAAGCCATGATGTATGGCAATTTGCAAATATAACATTTAAGAGGGAGGATGAATTAAACGTAGGTGAAAAAAAAATCCTCCTCTTCCTCTTCCTCTTCCTTTCAGAGGATAATAGCACACCAGGACCAAAAGATCCCACTAACTAGAAATCAGCAGGCAAGGACTGATAGCAGTGATCCCTAAAATACTTCCCTGCATTTTACAAGACTATCAGCTATGATGGTATCACAGACTTTTAATTGCCTCTAGACTCTAATTGGCATCCATACTAATCTGCATTCAGTATCTTAATATGTTTGGCAGCATACCTCTTCTTGCCCTGCCCCCTTACAGAAATCCTGCAGGCTGAGGAGAGTTTAGAAGCTACATATTTTATTTAGAGAAATAAACTCAATTACATAAATGCAGTTTTATGCTGACGGCTATTCAGCAGCATGGTTAGATTTCACAAGCTGAATGAGTGGGATAAGAAGTCCGTGAAGGCCTACTCTGAATGGCTCTTCTGAATGAAACCACAGTTGAGGCCAAATTGCACAGAATATGAAACAAGAGTGCATAACCCGGCTGCTTGCAGTTTGGAAGAACGGCCATGGCAAAGCCTGACCCAAAAGGACCTGAAGTTTTTGCTATACAGTAAATGCTTCCTTTTTTTTTTTTCCTTTTTGCTTTGCCACTGAAAGTCCCATGGCTTATTGCAAACAGCATTTTAACAGCCAACCACTGCCAAGATGACAATTATTTTTGCCAGAACCACAAATTAGTTTTCTTCATAAGGTGGCCAGCCAGCCAGTTCTGTGAGGGGCTGTACAAGGACTCTCTAGAGAAACAAAGATACCAGGTGTACCTCTAGCACCCCTCCTGCACGACTTGCATTGGCTTCCAGTTGCCTTCCAGGTGAGATTCAAGGTGCTGGTTATCACCTATAAAGCCCTAAATGGCTTAGGCCTAGGGTACCTGACGGACCATCTGCGGCCAGCGACAGCTCCCCATTGCCCGGTGCGTTCCCACAGAGAGGGCCTCCTTGGAGTGCCGTCGGCCAGGCAGTGTCGTCTGGCGACTCCTAGGGAATGAGCCTTCTCTGTGGGCAGACCCTAACCCTTATGGAATCAACTCCACCTGGAGCTCCGGGTGGCCCGTGACCAGCGCTCTTTCCACCATGACCTTAAGACATGGTTATTTCACCAGGCTGGATTGGACTGAAGGGGTTTTTAAGAGGAGTTTTAATGGTTTTTAACATCTAATATTGATTTGTCTATTTTATTGCTATGAGTCGCCCTGAATCCTTTTCGGAGAGAGGGCGGCATATAAGCTTAATTAATAAATAATAATAAATAAATTTGCAGCGTGCCCATTTTTTCCCTAAATCAGAAAAGGTGCTGTTATCACTGCCTGGAGCAGTGTGATATAACATATGATATCGTGAGTACATAATAATAGAGCCTGTAATATAGGGAGTTTATTTATTTATTTGGCGTGTAACATACAATGTCAGGGAAATCTACAAATGCTAGGTACAATGCAGTCCTGACAGCCTAAATTGATATAGGGAACACAGATGCAGGAGGGGGAGAAAGGAGCATGTGGGAATCAAAATAAGACAAGGAGATATAGAGCAAAATAGAGGAATAATTTAAAAAAAAAGTTCATTTCAGAAATTAGCTCCCAGTTCTTATGCAAGAAGAGTCACAAAGACTGGATTGAGAGAGGCTATGTGCCAATTTCAAGTGCAATATGAGTGACAAAAAATATATTGGCATCAGCTGTGTTACCCTAAGACAGGGGTCAGCAACCTGCGGCTCTGGAGCCACATGTGGCTCTTTCACCCGTTTGCTGCGGCTCCGTCACTCAAAATATGCGTCACAACCACCAATGTGTGACACCCACCAGCACGCAATTTATTGAGCTTTTCAACTCCCGGTAGGCCAATCATGGATAAATCCAAGAAAAGTAAAGTTTCTGAAGAAAACAGAACGTTTAATTCAACTACATATGCTAGTTTTGTGGCCGCTCAAGAAATAGTCAGGCATGGGAAGGATTTTGTGGCTCCCGGTGTTTTCTTTTCTTTGGGAAATGGGTGTAAATGGCTTTTTGAGTGTTTAAGGTTGCAGATCCCTACCCTAAGAGTTGACTCTATTCTTCCTCATGGATAAAGCTGGCTACTAGGGTTGACTTTACAATTTTAAGGCTGGACAAATGAAGGAGAATGATCAATGACCTTTCCTAGCTTCATTTTCCTTCCATCAGGCATTACCTGCCATTGGGCAAAATGACTACACCTCGCTTTCCTTTCCTTAATATGAAGTGGGATAGGCAGGATGAGATGAGTGTAGATGAATGTTTTCCGTGTCAATATTAGCCATCTGTGAGGTTGCTCAACTGTCAGTTCAGAGATGTAGAGAAGGGGTTGTGAGGGCTTTTAGGGTGCTCCTTTCTCTTTCCTTAGTCAGATGACGTGGGAGGGAATAGCATTACAAGCCAAGATGACAATGGAAATAATTCTGCATGGCCACTCTGAGCTGTCTACCTTCTCTGCTGTGGAAGGAGCTCTTGAAACCACTGTCCAGATTTCAAGCTTTGGCAATGATGCTGGCCGTGTGTTCTCTATCCAGAGAGTACATGGCCCGTGATTGGTGGATTCCCCTATTTCTTTATGCCTTTCATCCGTGCAGAGATATCAAACACAAATTGTATTACCTTTTGTGGGTAGAACCTTGGCATGTGGTTTCCATTTATGTCAACAACAACATTCAGCAAGTCATATAGTATTATGGTTGGAAGGGGCATTAGGCTAATCCATGGCTCAGTGCAAGAATTGCTTGTTCACAACTGAGCATTTTACCAGCCAGCCCTTGGCTCAGTGGAAAAGCAAAACACATCACTGTTGCAAAATTCTTGCTCTCATCTGAGCCAGAAAGGGAAATTGGCAGATACTTGTCTCTGAGACACTTTCTCCCAGCACCTGACTTTCTAAGCCCTAATAGAGAGCTTCAATATACCAAAAATGTCAATGGACTCTAGTTCAGAAGAACTGGGGGAATACACCCTTGCCAGGAGAGAAAGGGAAGATAGTTATTCTTCCTTTTCTTTTACAGTTCTTAGAGTTTGGGGTTTGCCTGTTTCCTTGCTATATTCATCTTCATAAATATGTTCAGATTAATACACACTTACAGTCACCAGGGATCCTAAGGGGTCCTTAGTGCTCTCTTAGCTTGGTTCAGGGGTGCTATTCAGCAGGTTCTGACAGATTCTGGAGAACCGGTAGCGGAAATTTTAAGTAGTTCGGAGAACCGGCAAATACCACCTCTGGCTGGCCCCAGAGTGAGGTGGGAATGGAGATTTTGCATTATCCTTCCCCCAGGAGTGGGGGGGATGGGGATTTTGTAGAATCCTTCCCCTGGAATGGGGTGGGAATGGAGATTTTGCAGGATCCTTCCCCTGCCATGCCCACCAAGCCACGCCCGCCAAGCCATACCAAGCCACGCCCACAGAACTGGTAGTAAAAAAATTTGAATTCCACCACTGGCTTGTTTGTTTTCTTACAGAAGTTTCATTGCCCAAACTAGGTCACATCATCAGTGCTGGTGGTACAGTGGTTCCTTCCCAACCCCACTTTTTCTCCTTCTTGCAGCCTTTCCTTCTCCACTCCCTGCTTCGTATCCCTCAATCATTTTCATGCTGTGGGTAATTTTGATGGGGCTGGTTTAAATAGAAAACAAAACAAAGGCCCACTGTTTCCCCAGTTTTACCAAAGGATTGGATAAAAAGAAAACCAAGTTCAAGTTTCACTGGTCTACCAACCACGACAAGATAGCCATAGAGCAGGGGGCTCCAACCTTGGTAACTTTAAGATTTGTGGACTTCAACTCCCAATTCTGGGAGTTGAAGTCCGCAAGTCTTAAAGTTGCCAAGGTTGGAGACCCCTGCCAAAGAGGGCAGTGACCAGTCACCAGAAGGGGAAAGCTGTATGGTCACTCCAGCACACAGTTCTTAATAGAGTGCACTGCCTGCAGTGAAATGAAAGGCAACAGACAGACTCTACAAAACCACTTTATCCCAGGAGAGGTTGGAAAACGCTACTTTTGACAAGGAGCAAGAAAGAAAACACCTTGTGGCACATTAAAGATAGACTGAGGACAATATGGTGCATTTGTGCCCCTCAGATTCAACAAGGACAAACTTGTTGGGTGGCTAAGCCCAGAGAGCATCCAGCAACTAGAAAGAGGGAAAAGTTACATGCCAACAATAGCCTAAACAAGTTGACAGGAGGTGGGCAAATCTCAGCCTCCAACTGCAGCATCAGTCACATTGTTGATGAAGTGTGCTAGAACATATTTATGGCAACAATTGTGTTAGGAAAAAGAGGAAACGTTAAAGTTGCCTTTAGTTCTTCTAGGTTTAAAGTATGTCGGTTGTGGGAGAAAGAGAGCACCCAAGGAAGAGATAGGTGCATAAAACGATTGCTTGTCCTATACTTTAGAGTCACATAATATTCTTTACAGGGATGGCAAAGGAAAAAGGGACATTTTTCTTCTTTTCATTCAGCCCCTAGTAGCAACTTTTTCAGGAACAAAAAGCTTTTGCTTTCTGAGAATATACAGAAACTAAATAAATACAGTAGTAAAAAAAGAAGGAGTCGGATTACCTGGTGCAACCATAAATTTACTGAGAATCGCCTCCCCACACGGCTGTAGAGACAGTGCAAGGTGGGCACAGAAGAGATAAAATATGAATTATAAAAATGTTTAAAAGTTAAGCCAAGCATATTATATAGTCAAGAATTATTAGGTGCCAAGTTCAACTTACAAAGCAAATAATTCTGGGTTTAGAAGGTGCTACTAACATTTCAGAAATGGCAATTCTTGGAACATGCCATATACAATAGACCGATTCACATAACATGGTTAACAAGGTCATGTGGAAGGTATCGGAGAGAGTTAAGTATGTCGTGCCAACTGCTTATTGGAGGATTGATTGCTCCTTCTTGTACCATATCTGAATGTTTTAGCTTCTCTTAATATAAGGTCTTAATATTCTAGTTTGGAAGGATCTAATAAATCAGAACAGATCTTCAGTAGCTCGGGTAGAATATACTGTAACTTTTAATCTTTTTTGATGATTTATATTGTGCTGAATGCTATGGATATTTATAGATTTCAACAATGATTTATAATCTTTAAAACAATACAATCAGTCACTTGAAACCAATTAATGAAATATTAAAAATTGAGGCTTGTAAATTTCCTGTTTATTCACTTCATCTTTTCTTTAGTGAGCACCTCTTTCCTGTCTACACCATTAGAAGTGATAAAGTCTTTTTTAAACCTCAACTATGGGCTTGATCTTTTTTGCAGGGTTCCGGCAGGTTCTTCGCAATCCCATAGTTGCACAAATCCCTGCTTTGGTTTACAGGCCATGAAGTGTTTAATATGCTAGCGATCCAGGCAGTGAAAAAGTCTCCTCCGCTTTGCAAACACACATTTAATAGGGCCCTGGGGCCTCCTGTTTGCTTGTGTTCTGTGACGAAGTTTTTCCTTCTTCTTCACACCCTGAGCTCCCACGCAGACCAAGCAAACCAAGCAAACAGCAGCTGCTTAAGTACATTGTCTTATGCACTGGCAAGTCAAATTCAAGTGGAAACAGGAGGTCTTGCATTGAACAAGAAATGATTAACTGTAGGCTCAGCTTAGTAGCAGGGAAAGGGTTAATTACATTTTCATGTTTTTAAAATAACAGTCATTTTAAAAAAAAAACCTCCTGGTTGTCATAAAGTGTCAAATTGTTAATAAAGGAACTGTTAAATTAAACACACAAACAATTATGTACAAGTATCCCCCCAACAATCTGTTGTCTGTTACATTCTTCGCAGGAGGATCTGTGCTTTCATAGTTATTTTTTCAAACAGTTTTGGGGCCTTTTAGGCTTATGGAAGAAGGGAACAATGCATCAATGTGCTAGCCAGGCTTTCAAAGTTCTGTAGGCAGTCACCAGAGACCCAAAGGTGAAAACTGGGACTGCCCTTCACCACATCTCTTTACCACCCGCTTTGCCTAGCATGCCAACATTTCACCAAAACTTGTGGCAGGTCATTACAAGAACTAAAGGTGCACCCAGCATTGATTTATGTAATCCATGGGTCTATATTTTTACACGGTGTTAAGGAATAACCCTTGAGTAGCAAGGGTGTGCACATGAAAGTGGTTGAGAGTAGTTATGAATAAGCACAGTCAACACACAGATACACTGAGTTGTGTTACAGTTTACATTCAGGAAAAATAAAGCACAGTCCAATAAATAAAGTCTTCATACCAGTCGTAGTAATCATACACAGTAAAGAGTTCTTCTGGAGTTGCAAACAGTAATACAGTAAGTCAGATAGAAATATCAGAGAGCAAGAACAACAAAGAGAACAAGCCATGTTTCTAGCTCCCTCTTAAGGACATTGGCAATTAAGCTAACCAATCAGGACACAGTATGATGCAATACAGCTGTCTTAAAGCTATACAATACAATTGCTATACACTGCAAACATACATTGATGGTTTATATATTGCCAACCCAACAAGTTAGGTAATAGTCTTATTCCTAACACAGGGAGCAGAACTTTCCGGGTTATTTTTGGAGTGCTAATGGATTTGGGACAGTAGAAACAAAAAGGTAGCCCATAGACTGCTACAAACAGGGGTAACTTTCTAGTCAAGTCAACTGTTTTCCAGGTAGCCTCCAATCCAAGTTTCCCCAGGGCTGGGTCAACTTAATTCTAAGATCAGCAGAGAATGGCTATAGGCTGTTACCATTTGAGGCACATCTGAAAAGAAAATGCCTCTTAATTCATAATGATTATCACATACACCCCCACTCTCTAAGGAAAGATTATCTGTTTGCCATATTCTTAGAGAATTTAAGATAATTCTTCCATTTTATTTTTATCTCAACTATTGGGGGGGGGATATAATTTCTTTTTAGTATATGTGTTTCTGTTCTTAAATGCAGAATTAACTACAGAGGTTGCATTTTTGATTAAGAAAGTCTGCAAAGAAAAATTACCAATGTAAAGTTATGGGGGGGGGGATGCACAGGATTAAAAACTTCAAACAGTAAAACTGAAACTCATTTAACATATATGTTACCATAAGACAGGGATCCCCAACCCCCGGGTTGCAGCCCGCTACTGGGCCATGGCTTACTCAGAACCAGGCTGTGCGAGAGGTAGATCAGCGTGCATGTGCACACACAGCTCCACTCGTGCATGTGGTGGGTCAGCATGCACATGCAGCTCCACTCTCGCAAGAGGCAAGCCAGCGCACCCCTTGTGCAGCCCGGTTTTCCTCCCCACCCCGACCCCGGCTGCACCGCCAGGCCATAAAGGTTGGGGACCACTGCCCTAAGATATAGAATGCAAGACAGTGATTTGAGTCAGGCTAAAAAATTGTGAAGCTCTGTCACTGCCTCTCCATTTCATTTACCTCTCAAGTTTCTTGTAAAATGGGTGGAGAACCTTTTACAATATTTTTAACTTTTTGGAGAAAAAAGTCAGTATATGTATAATAAACAGATACTTCAGGTACTAGCTTAGCAAACTTATTTGTACTCTGTGGGCCAATCTCTAAAGGCCGGTGAGGGTGAACCTTTTTGGCACTCAGTGCCAGGCGCGCGTCTGGCACTCGGCAATCGTCTGGGCCGAGACCAGGAATAGGAGTTGTCCAGGGGCGTGTGTGCGCCGGAGAATGTACTTGCAGTTTCTTCAGGTTTCTTCTTTACTGTAGTTTCTTCTTCTTTACTGCAGACAAATCTTCAAATTACTGCCGCACATGCGCACACACCGATCAGCTGGCAAGCGCACGCCATAAAATATACCTTTGGTTTCTGGCACACACATACGCCACGCCAGAAAATCTTCAGGTTACTGCCATGCATGTGCACGCACCAATCAGCTGGCCAGCGCACATGCTCATGCCAGAAAATGGAAGACCAGGCAGCTCTGATGCAAACATAAAGGCCAGTTGATCGTCGCATGTGCATGTGTGCCAGAAACCCAGAAGAGGAACAGGCACAGGTGCCCACTTTGGGCATGCGTGCCATAGGTTCGCCATCACGGCTATAGGCAATGGCGAAATAGTGAGTGCTCTGAAAATTGAGAGTTGGACTTACTGTAAGCTAAGGAGACTTGGGTTCCAATGATTTTTGAGGTGACGATGGGCCAGTCAGTATTGCTAAACTGACCTATCCCATAAGATTGACCTGAGGATGAAATTGAAAAGGTATTCAACCCTAAAATCCCTGCAGGTATGTTGAGATAAAAAGGAGAAAAGCTAATAAAATAAATGTTGCCCATTCCTCTCCTCTTTAGCAAATATGAAGATCTCTCTGGCGTGCATTTTCAAAAAAAAAAATCAGGACCTGGTAGGATGGATCTCTCAGCATCACTTCCTTTCTCCCCTGCCCTGGAAGCCACAAGCAATTAAAAACAAGAGTAAACTGGTCTGCATTTTGATCCAGTGGTCTTTATGCTAAAATCCCAGAGCCTGGCTTCTCATTTTCTCCTCTGTTCCGCTTCTGAAGGTACTTCTATTTACAGTAACAAGTATAAAATATTTACTCCTGCTATAAAGGGATTTCAAGCCCCTGTTGGAGTGTGGATATTAAATAATAGCAGAGTAATAAAGCAGTAGCAGATGCATTAACCATATGGATGGGGCCCATTGCTGGTCCAGTTTGCCTGTGTTGGGATTCAGCACCAAGGAAAGGGAACTGAGGTTGTTGAACATAGAAAGCAGCAGAGAGGATTCCTGGCTGCTGCTTACTTTGATTCTACTTGATTAAAGAAGCAGTTCCGGAATGGGATCTTTTTTTGGTAAGGATGCCCCTTGAACCTTCAGGATTAATGTGGAGCTTTTTGCCTTGGTTTCCAGATCTGCAGATCTGTGTGACAATTAACCCACACAAAGGCATCTAGAAAACATATCTTATGCAACTACTTTTCCTAGTTCTGAAATCTGCTCAACGAGCACATGGAAAAGGGGGAAATGCCCAAATTACTCACTCAAATCAGAGCCAGGGGAGGGGAGAATATCGCATCCATCCTTGTAAACAACTTGGAGAAAGGTAGAATGAATATATCATATAAGTCTGTTATTCATATATGATTTCTAAAGTGAATGGAACAAGGATTCAAGCAGCCCAAAAAACTATACTGTATGACCTGGACTCTTGATTGTAGAAATGTCTTGCTAGCTGGCAACTAATAATTGGAGGAAATAACTCTGCAAATAGTCATTGGCATTTCTTCCCTTGTTCCTTCACATGCTCTACTGTTGAGCTAGGTTCCTCACGCTCTGTTGAAATTCTCTTCAGATCGAACTCTTTTTTCTAATCAACGTTTCCATCAAGTATTTCCACATTAGTAAGCCAAGCCAAGATTAATTAAATAATACCAAAATTAGATGGATATAGGTTTTTTTCCCCTAACAGTGGTAGTATACACATTTAGTTATGATATACTTTAATTAATCTTACATAGCTTTACATAAGCAGCAGCCTACTTAATTTTTTAAAAAGCCCTGTGCTTTTAAAGGTCTAGCGATATGTGGCAGTTTCCCCTTATAACATTACTTAAGTATTAAAGCAGAAAGCCATCTCCCTCCAAATTTAGAATGAGAATGTTTATCTATTTTCTCTAATGCTGTAAAGCAGAACTGGGAACCTTTGCAGGTAAAGACCCTGTGCGGAATCTAGAGGTTTTCCTGCACTCATGACTCCTGCTTGAAAAGCAGATGGTGGTCGTGGCCAGGAAGGCCTTTGCGAAACTGTGGGTTGTGTGCCAGTTACGCCCTTTCATGGACCAGCAGTCCCTATTCACAGTCACTCATACCCTAGTCACTTCCTGTCTTGACTATTGCAACACACTCTACACGGGGCTGCCCTTAAAGAGCATCTGGAAGCTCCAGTTGGTGCAAAATGCAGCGGGCTCAGGGGTGAAATGCTCCCGGTTCGGACCGGATCGCCCAATCCGGTAGCGATGGCGTCGGGTGGTTCAGAGAACTGGTAGCAAAAATCCCTGTGCCCCCTCCCCCCCCCACCATGCCCAGCTGAGCTGCGTGATCATCAGAGGCTTTTTTTTTACTTTTAAAAGCATTTTTTCTACAACTTCTTCTGCCAAAAAAATGCTTTTAAAAGTAAAAAAAAAGCCTCTGATGATCACGCAGCTCAGCTGGGATTTCAGAGGCTTTTCAAAGCATTTTTTTCTGCAACCTCTTTTGGGAAGAGGCTTTGAAAAGGCTCTGACGATTAGGCAACACAGCTGGGATCGTCAGAGCCTTTTCAAAGCATTTTTTAAACCACCTCTTCCCCAGAAGAGGTTGCAAAAAAAAAAAAATGCTTTAAAAGTATCTCTGACGATCCCAGCTGAGTTGCCTGATTGTCAGAGAGACTTTTCAAAGCATTTTTTAAAACGATCAGGCAACTCTGCTGGGATCATCAGAGAGACTTTTAAAGCATTTTTTTCTGCAACCTCTTCAGTGGAAGAGGTGGTTTAAAAATGCTTTGAAAAGGCTCTGACAATCCCAGCTGTGTTCCTAATCTGCAGAGGCTTTTCAAAGTATTTTTTTTTTTGCATTTACAGAAAAAATGCTCTGAAAATTTTTTTTAAAAAAAGAAGTTGGCCACGCCCACCCAGTCACATTACCCCACCACCACCAAGCCACACCCATAGAACCGGTAGTACCAAATTTTACATTTCACCCCTGAGCGGGCTGCATGGTTTTGTGCAGACCCCAGTGGGCACATGTATCACCCCTCCTGCAGGAGCTGCATTGGTTGCCGATTTGCTTCCAGATGCAATTCAAGGTGCTGGTTGTTGTCACCTTTAAAGCCCTGATTTTGTTATATTGTACTATATTAATTTATTTGATTCTTTTTGTTAGTTTTTATTGTTTTGAATGCGGTTTTATATTCTGTAAGCCACCTTGAGTTGCCATGGGTGAATAGGCAGAATAAATAAATAAATAAATAAATAAATAAACAAACAAACAAACAAACAATAAGTTTCACCCATGGGTTTCTATGAAAACTGTGCCATTATTATATTGTCTATCAGCCAGCATTCAATTTAATGTTAACGTTTAAGCGCAGTAGCTTGTTAGCAGTGGCAGAATCTAGAGACATGCCTAGCCAGCTTGTACACTGCATCGTCTACAAGAATAGGGTTGAAATTGTGTGGGCATTGCCAGCTGCCAGCGCACTTAGTAAGTTTTAAGAAAGGGAGGGCTCAGCTTTTGATTCTTCCTATCAATCCCCAATGTAAAATATGCAGACACATTCAATGCCTACATTAAACTTTTCGTAATGCAGAATTTGAATTCACACTTGTGTGCATGCATGTACGTATGTAGAATCCATGGGAAATTGACCTATTTTACATAAATACTTAATCTGGTTTCATATAATTGAGAAATCCTTATGGCGAATGTGGAATACCAAGAAAGGTTGAAAGGAACCTTACTACGAAGAGAAGGAAGCGTCATTTTACATTGCAAGAAAAAGGCGGAAAGACATGTATGGCAAATCTAGGCAGAATGATAGTCCTTTGCAAAAAGATACAACAAGCCAAGAAAGTAAATGATGAAATCAATTTTGGCTGTACGTGGGAGGCCATCGATTATAAACTGACTGTAAAAATTGCAATTGTGAATCCCATTTACTGAAGCAATATAGGCCTTACTGGCTACCATCCTAGAATGACGGCTCCAAGAAAGAATCGGGACTGTAGCTATAAAATTATGATAGTATTGTAACAAGTGGCAAAGACCTCTATTGCATTTTTCCATCAAAGCCTTCAGGGGCTATTTGGACCTTCATGAATTTTCATAATAAATTCTCCTCCAGGGCATTGCCGATCAGAGTGAGCCAAAAAAAGCTGCATTGGCTGCCGACATGATGGGTGAGCATCATGTCTGCTGCCAATGCAGCTATTATTATTTTATTTTTTTTGCTCACTCGCTCTAAATAGTTAAATAAATAAGCAGGCTTACCCTCTGATCACAGGGAGTGCTTAGCATTTAGATGGCAAGGAAGTATCTGGACACGCAGGGCGACAAACAGCTAGGAAACAGGAATGAGGTTTCATATAGTTGCAGGCTCATCCAGCTGGGGTATCAGGCGTGCCAGCTGGATTTGGAAGACCCTCTGTGAAAAAAAACCGAGTGGAGAGGTTTACGATATTTTCATACACTATTATTTATTTATCCTGTTTATAAGGCTGCCGGATACCAGAAAGTCCTTGGGCATAGTGGTGAAATCCAATTTTTTTTTACTACCGGTTTTGTGGGCGTGGCTTGGTGGGCATGGTGTGGCTTGGTGGGCGTATTGGTGGGCATAACAGGGGAAGGATACTGCAAAATCTCCATTCCCTCCCCACTTCTAGGGGAAGGATATTGCAAAATCCCCATTCCTACCCCACTCTGGGGCCAGTCAGAGGTGGTATTTGTCAGTTCTCTGAACTACTCAAAATTTCTACTACCGGTTCTCCAGAACCTGTCAGAACCTGCTGGATTTCACCCCTGCTTGGGCAGTGTACAAGATTAAACAGCAAGGGACAATATAAACAAAGGAAAGTACAGTGAATGTCCAAAAGAGGAAAACATCCAAATTAACCAGCCAACAAGTCTGCTGTGTACTCTAAGTCAAGACCTGGGGGAACGAGTCAGGTTTTAGAAACGGTACCCAAATAGCACAAGCAGCTACAAACAACAACAAGGATAAGCAAGAAAAACACAATCAAATGAAATTGTGGTGAATCAGAACTGACTTAACAAGCTCATTATTATTAAAGGAGGTGCCGATTGCCTTTCCCCCAAAAGGGAATTGCTACAACTGGAAAGGTCTTGCCCCATATTGGACTCTGATGACAATGATATCAAATTGAATCTGTCACAACAGATATCCCATCTGATAGATGGGAGGTCAGAATCTAACCTAGCAGACACAAGAGTTATGGCATCACCCTCAAGTGGACAGATGATGCTCAATTCACACTTGCCATTACTGCAGGAAAATACAATTGGGAGAAGCATTTTTGCCTTTTCGAGACTGGTTAGTTAGCATGAGAATGATAAATAAATTAGGTGAAAAAAATAGGGGAAAGGATGTATAAGCAAATGTTTATGAAAAGTATTTGATTTGAGTATTTTCAGGGCTGCCACGTCTTGTTTCTAATGTAAATGATTCATGCAGAGTACAAGCTGCACAGCGGTTGAATTTGCATGTGTTTGGATAATGCATACCTCAGCCTTCCTAAATCTGTTGCCCTCTGGATGTATTGGGACTGCAAATTCCAGTGTTTTTTTAGCCAACATAGTCAAACACATTGTTGGAGTTAAAATGCTAGCACATTAGACAGAAAGTTTTTAAGAATAAATCAGGATCATTGTTCACAATTACAGAGGGCTGGTTCTGATGACACATTGTTCTTTGTAGTTACTCACATATGAGCAGGTGAAAAAATATTCACTGCTGCCGGTTAAACTCCAACAGAAAGCACAGCAGAATTTCCCCAGAATTCTTAGCCAATATTTCCTGGCATCAAGAATCCGCAGAATCAGACCTTTTGAGTGAACTGCTTCTTCAGGTCTTTGGATAGGATGGTGGTTTGGTTTTCTGCTTTTTGGTCTTTTTGGTTCTCTCTTCCAGTCATTTGTCTTCTTTTTCTTAACACATTTTGTTTTCTTTTAGTGCTTTTTTTTTAAATTCATAAGCTGCCCAGAGTTACTGTGGAGTTGAATGGCCTCGAAATGGAAATAATATATTGTTTCTCTTTCTTACTGTGTTTAATGGCTTTGCACTGTTTTTACTTTTCTTTTTTTCTTTTTGAAAGTGTGTCACCTATTCCTGATTGAATGGCCCAGAGATATTCCAGAATAAAAAGTTTTGAGCAATACTAATTAAAGAGTATTGTGTTGCTTTGGGTTTTGTTTTCTTTTGAACAGAAATTTCTGGTAAGCAGAAAAGATGCTAAAAGGAGAGGAGGGCTAAATATTCAGAGAGTAGACATTTCAATCTGCCATGGATGAAGCCAGGAAGCTCTGATGAGCTACTAACCTCTCCATCCCATTGCTTTAAAATTTTACAGTATCTCTACCCACATCTACCCAACTATGGCAGAAACACGTCCTGGCAACCTCTTTGTCAATGATGTTGCCTTCACCTCTTAAGTCATTCTTACCTGGGCATAGTCACATCCGAGTGCAGGATAAGGAAAGTCAGGCTGACACAAGCAGCATCCTAGTGCAAGCTCTGTCCCTTTTCTATACGCATCACAGTATCACCTTCGTTTCCACAAAGCTGTTCTGACCTAGGCTTCCTGAGTCATTAAAACATATGAGTAGTCCCAACAACCTCTTTTATTTCAACAGCTGTGAATTCTGTTCATTCACAGATGAGTCCCAATTAGTTGTAAAGAGTCCTTCGGGAGAAGTCTTTCAGGATAATCACTCACCTTTATCTCCCTTGACACACTGCCAAAGACCTAGTTGGCAAAGTCACACGGAGTCCAGAATCAAACAGAGCTTCAGGCTTTAAGCTGAACTGAATGAACAAACGTTGCTTCCTGCAAAGGCCCACGTGCCTTTGCTTCTCTTTTAAGCCTTATGGGAAGGGCCAATCATCTCCCAGCCTTACTCCCAAGTCGTCCCTTTTGTTTTAGCTGTTCTTGCCTTCTGGCAGCTCTGTGCATGTGCGCACTGGGAACAGGCTCCCCCTGTTCCTCTGCCTTGCTGAGGTCCGACTCTGGAGGCTCCGGAGACAGCACGTACCTCCCAGATGGCCCTTTCTCTGCTCCAATGCAGAGCCCTTGTCTGAGCCTTTCCCAGACTCCAGGACTGGCCCATGGTTCTCCCCAACCTCCTCACTGTCTGACTCTGCTGCCAGTTCCGCAGGCTGCTGGTGGACCACAACAAAAGCATATAGTATATTGAGACTGTCAACATTCTGATAAAAGTGGCAAGTGCACTAGGACACTACTATCTGTCCAGATGCTAAAAGTAGTATTTTCCATCTCTTTCCAATGCCATTCAAGGGCAGTGTCAAACTATGCAAAATTTATTAAACATTGTCACCCACTACTTTGGGTTGAAAATAAAGGCAACAGTTCAGCATTGGGCACCGCAACATTCTTGATAAGGATAGCGCTCTTGCTTGGTAATGGGGAAAGGCTATTAAGAAGTGGAGAAGTGGAGAAAAAGCTGAGGAAGCAGCTTCATACTTGCATATGTAGTGACAGTGATTTATACCATGATATATAACAGTTGTTCATGTACAGTATAAAACAGGTGACTACTTATGATTTGCTTAAACATAGGAATTGATAGAGAATCATGCAGTTTTCTTAAAGCACTATAACAACGCTAATATTGTTATTACCCCCAAATTTTATATACTTGATATTTGCCTTCCTGGAAATCCAGAGAGGTGTGAGCCATTTCCAGATTTTGAGGATGCTATGTATAGTACATTCTTTTAAAAGATGTCCATGTTCGTTTTTTATAAAGGGGGTTATATATGTCATCCCTACAAGTAGACCAGAGTAAGAAACTAATGCCATAGTATGTCAATGATACCTTAATTGTAACAGCATCTCGCAGTGTGCTTCCCCCTCTCTCCCTTTATCTTTGTGTGAATTAGGGAAGGGCTGGTGTGAGATGTTTTCTCAAGTTACTTTTTTTGGCCCAGCTTCCAGCTCCACTTACCCTTAGACCAGTGATGGCTAACCTTTTTGCCATCGTGTGCCAAAAGTGGGGGGAGCATGGTGGGGTCACACGCACGCGTGCCCACATCCATAATTCAATGCGCCCCGCCCCCCCATGCTCCCCCCCCACTTTTGGCACGCAATGGCACAGTGGGCCCGGTAGGCCTGTTCTTCGCTCTCCCCAAGCTCCAGAACCTTTCTAGGAGCCTGGGGAGGGTGAAAACAACCTTCCTCACCTCCCTAGAGGCCCTCCGGAGGCCAGAAACAGTGTGTTTCCTGATTTCTGGTGGGCCCAGAAGGCTCAAAAATCAGCTGGCCGGGGCACGCATGTGTGCCGGAGCTGAGCTCGCGTGCCCAACGTTATGGCTCCACGTGCCACCTGTGGCACCCGTGCCATAGGTTCGCCATCACAGCCTTAGACTGTTGCCTTGATAGTTGCTCTTCCTTCAGTACTTCAAGGCCATTCCCTCTTCCTTCTACAAATAACATTTGAACAATAATTTTAAGTAAAACAACTATTTTGTAGATATTTATATTTAAAGCCATCCTTTTGCTGGAAGTTCAGATTTAAAGACCCCCTGATCCCTTGTCTGATTGGCCCAATCACTTTTTAAAAATGATTGGAAGAAACTATTAAACCTTTCCCAGTGGAACAAAAACTGACATGAAGTACAAGTAAGAGAATTCCAAAGACAATATCATCAAGAATCCTTTTGCTGGGCTCAGAACTTGTAAGCAAGAACTTTTTGTCAACGTTGGAAAGAAAGTTTGTGACACAAAACTTCTTAATATAAAAAATCTTGGTCAATAATAGGTGTACTTCCAGTTCTTCATTACCTAATCAACCTCACTTTATCAGAATAACTTGCTACTGACTATTTCTTTTGATTATTTTTTGGAGGGTATGCTGATGCTTGTGTCATCAGCATTAATTCATCCTCATTTTCTGTCAGGCTTTTTTCTGAATGCTTTCTGTTTTACCAGGCACTCAGGGTTTTACCTATATGACAAAATATGTAAGCTTAGTTTCATTACTAGTAGTTTCAGTAAACGATATGGCTTCACCTCATATAGTATTGAGTGGCTTGTTCTTTTTGCAATCCGAGACATTCCCAGCAATTTTCTCCAGCACCAAAACTCAGTGGGATCCATTTTTCTTTGTTCATCCTTTCAGATGACCCAGTTCTCACAGACATATGTTATAAATGAGAAAATCATGACCATGACAATACGTACCTTTGTTGTCAGTATGATGTCTCTGCACTTTAATATTTTGTCTAGATCTGTCATGGTCTTTCTACCAAGTAGCTAGCTGACTGATGTCTCTTTATTTAATGGCTAGTCACCATTCTTGTAATTTGTAAGCTAGGAAGATAAAGTTTATTATTACTTCAACTTTTTTTTGCCAAGTTTCATTGAGTTGGCATTGCTTGTTGACATATTCTTAGGGTTTTTAATCTCTCTCTGTATTTATTTGACAGCAGACCAGCTTTTAAATCCTCTTCTTTCACCTTCAGCAGGAAATTCTGTAAATCTTCTCTGGTTCTAGACATCAAAGTGATATTGTCTACATAACTGAGGTTGTTGATGTTTCTCCCAGTAATTTAATTTCTCATTTCTACTTCTAATCTAGGTTTCGGATGATATATTGTTCATATATTAAATACGGTGACACTGACCATGTAAGGGGAAGGGTATTGCTAGATAAAATAGCATAACCTATTGCAGATTAGTGACCTCCAAATATGTTGGACTACAATCCCCCAAACGCTTGCCCTACACACTTGCATTCAGAGGTTTGGTGGGGGTTTTCCTGGTAACAAAACACAATTTAAAACAAGTTAATAAAGTTGTGATGTAACATTCTCAATCTTGGAGTATGGTCAGTATGTTTGCATATTTGATATATTTCGTACATACACAAAGGAGGGGGGGGACTAAGAAAGGTATTGACTTCCACTCAGCATGAATGATTTTATCAGAGCGTTCACTCACTCATATTTTGGCAGACGGATTTTCAAGTAGAGTTGCCTTGAACCTTGAGATGGGTGGCATATAAATTTAATAAATAAAGTAAGCTGCTAAAGGAATTTCCCTGTTCTTGTTTCTTCTCCTAGAGGCAGCAATCATAAAATATAGGGAGATTTGGGAGAGCATAGCAATGGCAGCTTCCTTGGAAAACACTCAGTGCAGACATTTTTCTGCAACTTTTCGTCTCACATCCATTGTCCGAGTCAATTCTCCTGCATTTTCTGGGACTTCTGTGCCAGTTGAGTCTTTTTAAAGCTTTAAACTATTTTTGATTCATTATAACTCCCTAGTTGTATTTCTGAAATGTGGCATGTTTCTTGCCTAGAGACAGTTGTAAGGTATATGCTATTTCTGTTTAATTGAAGGGAAAAAAATCTCCCAAAAAAATCTGTTCTCTTTTCCCAAATTTACCCTCAGCTATTTTTTCCACAGGTATATAACTGCAGCTTCTTTTAGGCTCTATCTCAATTTGAAAACAGTTGCACACCAAAGCATAATGATAAGCAGGTCCTTTCTTAAATTACATAAAAAACATATCCTTAGCTGTTGAATATTGAATAAAAATATTGAACCTGTTAAAAATAATAGGCTTGATCCTTTCAGAAGTGGAAATATACTGGCAAATGCTATGCAATTCTGCCCGGAATTTTTTTTTTTTTTTAAAAGTTACTTACAGTTACCTTTTTCTAAAAAAAGTCAAGAATTGAAAAACGACAAGCTTCATATTCTCAGAAGGAGAAGCTATGTCTTCAGATGTCAACTATTTCTGTCAAAAGCAAAAAGCTGTGGCAGTTGTTGATATCTGCTGTGGGAAAGCACAAAACCTCAGATTCCCCAAAGTGAAACTCTTAATTCAGATCCGAGCCAAATCCAGGGTCCTCCAACATAATCTTCCAAATTGCCAGGGTAAAGTCTGAATTTAGTCTTATGATCAATATACTTCTCTGCTTATTGCTGGAGAAGTGGACAGTGCAATAATTCAATACCGCTGAAACACGAAAAGGAGCTTCCTTTTGATTTTCAGTGTGAGCTGATTTTCCATCTTCTACAGAGAAGGATTGCTCAGAATCACTGACTATTACAAACCGTGACAATTTGTACAAATGAGAATTTAAAACCCCATGAAGGGCTGCTTCTTCCGTGGGTCCCCCAGTAAAAAGTATTTATGATAAGCTCCCAGCAGTTAGGCTGACACACCCTTGTTATCCAGCTGGGGAATTTTTAGCTCTTCTAAAAAATACTTCTCCTTCCCTATCAATCCTAGAAAAATTTTAAAGGAAGATTATTTCAATCTTCTTGCACCAAACCCAGAAATATAGAATCTAACAAACTGGTGCCAATCATGAAACTTGAGGACAAGCTCACTAGCCATGTAATTGGATAGCATTTAAAGAAATCCCCATATTAAAAGGGAATTCCCCTATTAAATCAATGAAGCTAAAGCACAACTGTCTGACTGTTGCTTTGCTCAATTAAGGGAAAGGCATCATCTAAGGCAGGTGTCAGGCCTGGAAGCCATTTTTTCGTTGGATCTTCAGGCCTGCCACATTTATTACTGTGAGAAACTGGGAGGGGGGAAATTGTGTGAAGCCAGGGTGATATATAGTCATAATAACATTCCTTTCTCAGAGAGTCAAGGCCATTTTGCCCCGCACCTGGATTGTTGGAACTGGGAGACATCTCCAGATGGGATGGTGCTTTGATTGGACCATGTGATGGACTTGTGGGTGTTGGGCAGGGACTTGAACTTTCCTTTGGGTGGGGAAAACATGGAAACTTTCAGATTCGGGTTTTCCCAGATGTGCCAATATGACATCTCTAATAAAATGGAACTTCAAGCCTTGGAGTGTTATTTTGTTGGGGGTGTTACTTGGAACCCTGTCAGCAGGGGTGTCAAACTTGCATCATCATGTCATCACGTGATGTATTGTGACTTTTTCCCCCTTTGCTAAAATGGGAGTGGGCTTGGCCAGTGCATGACGCATCTGGCCTGCAGGTCACAAGTTTGACAGCCCTGATCTAAGGTGTCCCAGCTGAAGTCTTGTCAACAAAATCAAAAATTGGTTAGTGGCTAAATTCATCTCTATAAGGACTGTTGGTGCAATTAGAAAATGCAGTCTGCTTTTCCTCTATAATGCCATTGTATAAATCCTGTTACAAGAGGAGCTTTAATCTTGCCATTTTTGGGCTTGTCAACATTGGGTCAATTTTTTAGAGAAGACCTGGGCATTTTATGGGCCCCAGGCAGGGGTGAAATGCTCCCAGTTCAGACCGGATCGTCCGATCCAGTAGCGATGGCGGTGGGTGGTTCGGAGAACTGGTAGCAAAAATCCCTGCGCCCCCTCCCCCCCCCACCATGCCCAGCTGAGCTGCATGATCATCAGAGCCTTTTTTTTTTACTTTTAAAAGCATTTTTTCTACAACTTCTTCCGCCGAAAAAATGCTTTTAAAAGTAAAAAAAAGCCTCTGATGATCGCGTGGCTCAGCTGGGATCTCAGAGGCTTTTCAAAGCATTTTTTTCTGCAACCTCTTCTGGGGAAGAGGTGGTTAAAAAAATGCTTTGAAAAGGCTCTGACGATCCCAGCTGTTTTTCTTGATCGGCAGAGGCTTTTTAGAGCATTTTTTTTGCATTTGCAGAAAAAATGCTTTGAAAAGTTAAAATAATTTTTTTAAAAAGTTGGCCACGCCCACCCAGTCACATTACCCCCACCACCACCAAGCTACGCCCACAGAACCAGTAGTAATAAATTTTACATTTCACCCCTGGCCCCAGGCTACAGCCGGCCCTTTGGCTGTCCCTGTCTGGCATGCAAGGCCAATCAGAAATTAGAAATCAGATGTAAAAAAGCATGCTGCGGGAAGCAGGAGGAGTAGCTGAGTGGGCCCAGCTCTGCACAGACGCTGTGTGCTCCTTCAATCGGCTGGCGGCCGCAGGAGAGAAAGTGCTTGTGCATCACTTGCCCCTCACTTGGAGCAGCCTCAGGAGTTAAGGTGATAGAGTTTGAGGGCATCAAATCCGATTACATTGCTTCGGTTATCCCTCCATTTCAATCAATCAATCAGAACAGAGTTAGAAAGGACCTTGGAGCAGTGGTGGGTTGCTACCAGTTCGCCCCGGATAGGGTAAACCAGTAGCGGTGGCGGTGGCGGGAGGCTCCACCCACCCACCCAGACATCTCTGTGCATGTGCAGAAGTGTTGCATGCACAAGTGCGCGCCCATGAGCAAACCAGTAACGGCCAAAATTGAAACCCACTACTGCCTTGGAGGTCTTCTAGTCCAGCCCACTGTTCAAGCAGGAGATCCTATACCAGTGATGGCTAACCTTTTTGCCGTTGTGTGCCAAAAGTGGGAGGAGTGGGGGATTGCATGTGCACATGTCCATACTCATAATTCAATACACCCCACCCCCCGTGTATGTGTTCATGCCCCCCCACGCTTTTGGCACGCGATTGCATGGTGAGCACAGTAGGCTCGTTTTTTGCCCTCCCCAGGCTCCTAGAAAGCTTCTAGAGCCTGGGGAGAATAAAAGATGGGTCTTCCCCCCCCCCCCAGGCCCTCTGGAGGCTGGAAAAAGCCTTTTTCCCGACTTCCGGTGTGCTCGGAAGGCCTGAAAATCAGCTACCTGGCACGCGCATGCACACCAAAGCTAAGCTAGGGCAACGCTCATGTGCCCATCAATAAAGCTCCGTGTGCCACCTGTGGTACGTGTGCCATAGGTTCGCCATCACGGCCCTATACCATTTCAGACAAGTCTCTTCTTAAAAATCTCCAGTGATGAAACACCTACAGTTCTTGAAGGCAAGCTGTTCCACTGGTTAATTGTCCTCACTTTTAGGTAGTTTCTCCTTAGTTTCAAGTTGCTTCTCTCCTTGATTAGTTTCCATCCATTGTTTCTTGTCCAGCCTACAGGTGCTTTGGAAAACAAGTTGACCCCCCTCCTCTTGACCTCTCAGATACTGGAATACTGCTATCCTGTCACCCCTATTCCTTCTTTAGACTAGCCAAGCCCAAATCCTGCAACTGTTCTTCATATGTTTTAGTCTCGAGGCCTTTATTCATCATAGTTCCTCTTCTTTGTGCTTTTTCCAGAGTCTCAACATCTTTTTTGTAATGTGGTGACCGAAACTGGATGCAGTATTCCAGGTGTGGCCCTTGGGAAAATTAATTGCCCACCTCTGATTTAGCGGATACAATCCCACAACTAGAGGTTTGGCACAGTGATTCAAACAAAACCACAAAAGAAAGGACTTCTCTAAAGATAACTATTTTTTTTTTACTTGGTGAGGAGGTATAGAAGTAAGCTTCCACATCCTATTTCAAAATAAATCTCTTGGATTTCAGGAGTTAAGGAAGTATTTCTCCAACACACCAAAGAGCTGCTTTTCCCTCCACAGGAGTGGATATCAATTTTCATGGAGCTACATAGAAGTGCTTCACGCTGCTGGATTTCTTTGGATCCTACTGAGGCTGAAATATACGTGAGAGAGACAGAGAAAAAACTTTTGTCAAACCCAAGCACTTCACTTGGCAGGTGGATGATAGTACAGATAAAGACTCTCATGGCAAACTGGGAGAAAGATGTATCCTTTGGAGGTGACACCGATACCCCCAGATTTTAGTAGATTTTCCCTTTCAATCTAAGAGAACATTTTCCAGTGGTTTTGGACATGAGGGATTGTGGGGTAGAGGAAGAAAATTCATCTCATCACATCCTTTTTTGATTCCAGCGCACACTTATTTTCTGGCTCAAATCATACTTCCTTAATATACCTTTTGTACATAACCGACATTCATACAAACACAAATACATACTTTTCGAGCCCTGTACCAGGTTGAACTTCATAAGTAGGTCCTACTGATTACAAGGTGATTACAAGCCCATGTAATTTTCTGGCACTGTTTTGCAACTGCCATTGCTTTCTTCAGTGACTTTGCTTGCTTTCCTGTGGTTCTGGGATTTCCAACAGCCTCCTATACAAGCACTAACCAGATCCAATGCTGCTTAACTTTTTGAGATTGTTTAATGCTTTGTTGATTTTTTTTCTCTCCATAGAGTTGATGGAAATAAATTGCCAGACAAAAGCATCCATAAACACGACAGCCCCGCGCACCCATCAGCCTGAGATGCTGCAGTCTGTTCTTCCATTTCAATATTTGGCCACTTTGTTCCAATGTAAATGTGCAGCTGGCGACGTGTGTTGGGGGCAGGAAGGCAAACAGCAGGGGAAAGCTTTGCCTTGGGCATCCTCACTTCCCTGTCCACCTAAAAGCTCCTTTTCACTGCTCTGGAGATTGCCAGAACTCTAGTTCCCTAAAGCTGCATGCTTCTTAGATTCCGATAGTTCCATACCACAAAGGCACAGTGGTTTTTGCTCAGTTTTTATATTTTTTGTTGTTGCTGCTGCTGCTGCTGTGGTTGAACTGATCTTTCAGTGTCTTCTTTCTCCTCCACCTCCGCCATCTACCCCATCTGGCCTGAGGTGATCAAAAGGTCCGATGATTTATAACGCAGCTCAGAAAGAGTCTGTAGGAAATGACCAGGCTGAGCCTGAGGGGGGAGTCAAGCACGTTATCACCCTGGAATCCTTTCTAGGCCCACAAGAAATCTAAGCCCAGCCCACTTTGAATTCTGTTGACTCTTCTCTATTACCAATTTGCTTTGACCGTTAGTAGTTCAGATTCTTGTAGAAAGTGTTTCATGCAATAAACCTGTATTCATTTGAACCACCTTGACTCCTGATTTCCTACACTTGACACTCTGACTTTTAACATGGAAAACATTGAGTTTTGAGAACCAGCAAATACCACCTCTGGCTGGTCCCGAGTGGGGTGGGAATGGACATTTTGTAATATCTTTCTCCAGGAGTGGGGTGGGAATGGGGATTTTGCAGTATCTTTCTCCTGGAGTGGGGAGGGAATGGAGATTTTGCAGTATCCTTCGCCTGCCATGCCCACCAAGATTTTTCATCAGGTTCACCTGATTCGCCAGTTGCGTCCCTTTCTGGATCGGGACTCGTTACACACGGTCACTCACGCCCTCTTCACCTCTCGCCTGGACTATTGTAATGCTCTCTACATGGGGCTCCCCTTGAGGAGCACCCGGAGGCTCCAACTGGTGCAGAGTGCGGCCGCGCGGGTGGTGATGGGAGCGACGTGGCGCTCCCATGTTACTCCTCTCCTGCGTGAGCTGCACTGGCTCCCGGTGGTCTTCCGGGTGCGCTTCAAGGTGTTGGTTACCACCTTTAAAGCGCTCCATGGCTTAGGACCCGGGTACTTACGGGACCGCCTACTACCACCAATAGCCTCCCACCGACCGGTACGCTCCCATAGAGAGGGGCTCCTCCGGATGCCGTCGGCCAAACAATGTCGGCTGGCGGCCCCCAGGGGGAGAGCCTTCTCTGTGGGGGCACCCACTATCTGGAACAAGCTCCCCCCAGAGTTACGGAGGATCCTGGATCTTCGTGCCTTCCACCGTGAGTTAAAAACTTTCCTGTTCCACCAGGCGGGCCTGGCCTAATTCTTCCCTTTTCCCCTTCTTTTGTAAAATAATTTAGAAATTTTAAATTGTAAATATTTTAATTTGGGGTCTTAATATTTTAAATTTGGGATTTTAAATATTGGGGCCAATGTTTAATTCGGTTTTATTTGGCTTTTAAATTTTGTATATATGTTTTTTATTTATGGCTGTTCACCGCCCTGAGTCCCCTCGGGGAGAAGGGCGGTATATAAATCTAATAAAATAAATAAATAAATGAATGAATGAATGAATGAATGAATAAATAAATAAATAAATAAATAAATAAGCCATGCCCACCAAGCCACACAATGCCCACCAAGCCACGCCCACAGAACTGGTAGTAAAAAAAATTTGGATTTCACTACTGGTCTCTTCCCTTTTCCCAAGGACTGGCAAAGCCTCATAGTATGCTGTATTGCCCAATTGCAGCATTTCACACACCAGTCTGAATGAAATTGCTTCCTACACAGCAGATAAGATGAGACTACAGGTAAAGAAGCCATTTGCAAACAGAGGTCAAATAATGTACATAGTCAAAAGGAAGAATTGAATGGAAGTTTTTTGGGGAGGAAAGGACATGTGTCATTTATGGACAGTGTGAAAGAAAACTCTTCTCTTTTCCAGGACAAAGAGTGGAGGAGATGCTTCTTGCTCACTGAGGGGAAGAGATGCTGCCTAGGTGTGTTGGAATATAGTCTGGGATCCCAGAAGGGAGGGGCTGCCTGCCTCTTTGTGCTCTGGAAGCCGGCCCCTCCCTTCTGGGATCCTTCTGGGAAAGGCAGGATCCGTGGCTTAACAGTCAGAGAAAGACATTTAAGGAAGGACCCGCTGTAATTGATCAAGTGGTTTAAAATAGTGATGGGAAGTTTGTACCTCCAAATTTGTCAGCCTTCCCAGGTAAATCAGACAGAAAAGATGACTAGGTGAGCTAATTCTACTGTAGGAAGAAATATCCTTCTGGGTTCAGCTCCAAGTGGGGGTAAAGACACTGGAAACATGGAGGCTGCTTGGGAAGATGGTTTAATGGTTGTCAGGATCACATGGTTTGAGTTCCTGAACAGAAACTCAGAGATGCAGCGAGTCCCCGCGTTTTATGCCCTCTCTGGCTTTGAATTTCCTGGGGCCCCAAAAGAGTATCCTGATTGGTTGTCAGACTCCCAGGGGGTGGGGGTCTTAGCTAGCCTTGCTGGCTGATGTAATCTTCCCAGGTGCCATGTGGTGAGTTTCTGTTGCTAGATGGGCCCGATTGTGTTGCAGATGTCCTTTGACAAAGAATTGGGTTTCTGCCTCTGGCCCATTAACAAAGGGTAGGGGCAGGAAGGTGGGAGCTGCTTTGTCTTTAAAACATGCTTCTCCATTTCTCATCCAGGGAAACACAATATTCTGCCTTTTTAATATTTCCCAAAATATTTCATTCTTCTAGGAAAGGGGTGGGTGCTAACTTCCCACACTACTTTATTGTAAAGCTACATTAGCAGAATCTTAATTCAGGGCAAACTAGCAAGGTCGAGATGAAGTTCAAGAGATGTTGAAAAACATTCCAAATAATCAGCATGTTTGTGCAGGAAAAGCCTGGAACAGCACCGCTCTGTTGGGGGGGGGGGTTGTTTCTGCCTTATTCTGAGGCAAAAATGGCCCATCATTTACAAAGGACAGTTAATGCCATGTCAAGAGACAAGTTAGACTATTGTCTTGAACTTGGCATTGTCCACTCTGAGGACAGTGGACCAAGAGTAAGGAGAGGGGCACGGTTTCAGTCCGACCTCCAACTGAACCAAAAACTAAAACAACCTTGAATCCTTACAAATGCCATTGTTAACCTGTACGTGCTGCCACCTTCTCTAAACAAGACAAACTGAAAGAGTGTTTCCTGGAAAGACTCAAATATTATCTTTTAGCTTAAGGTCAAATAGTTAGAACAGCGTTTGTGTGTAGTTAATTACTGAGAAACAAACTCGATTCCTTGGCTCTGGAAATGTTGGCGTGTAACTTGACCTTGCTGGTTTCCCCTGATTTCAGTTACTGGTTTTCCAGACTCCGTTGATGACATTGACTGAGTTTGATCCTGAATCAATTGCCCTGAGCTTGCTCTTTCGTGACTTTGTGCTAATTTTGCCATTGATTTCAAACCCAAGCAAGACAGATGTTTATTTGAAGAGTTATTAGAGGACAGTTGTTGACCTGAAAATGACTACTGTTTGAAGGGTCTCCAGTTTTAGTTTAAATTAAGGAATCAGAAAATGTCCATGGAGATTCTCAGTCATCCAAGTCATGGTTGTCCCAAAGGTGCTTTTTTTTTTCTTCAAGAGGCAACTGGACTTTCTGGTTTTTCTTTGAAGACGTTTTGCTTCTCATCCACAAAGCTTCTTCAACTGTGACTGGATGCTGGGGAATGGAATGATTTATACTCCTTGCAGACAGCTGGTCATTTGCATCCTTTTAGCGAGTCGTTAAGGTCACCTGGAGGTTTATCTGTGTCCTCAGGGTCACCTGAGTGGTGCAAATGGATGTGAAGCCTTCTTGGAACTGTTGAAATGACTGTTGTAGACTGGAGATAGATGATGTCATATCCCTCCCCATCTGTTGAGAGAGGGCTGTTCAACATTGACATAGATGGCCCCTTTGACACCTCTTTCAAACCAGTGGTCCTCTCTGTCCAAAATCTGGATTTTGCTGTCTTCAGAAGAGTGGCCTGTGTCTTTTAAATGCAGATGGACTGCTGAATCTGGTCCTGATGTGTTTGTTCTCCTCTGTTGTGCCATCCATTCCCCACCATCCAGTCAGAGCTAAAGAAGCTTCTTGGATGAAAAGCGAAACACCTTCAAGAGAAAAACCAGAAAGTCCAGTTGCCTCTTGGGGGCGGGGGGGAGGCACCTTAAGGAATCAGAAGTGATGGGCTTTGGTGTTTGCCTATTTTTGGTATCTGGATAGAAATTGAGCAGGCACTTGGATCAGCTAGTTGTAGACCTTTTTGACTAGGGCAATATACCCTATAATTATTGTTGTAATATAGGTACTCTTTATATTGTGTATATTGATCTACACAAATCTGTGCTTATCTTATGTTGTTTCTTGCTGTTTTATTTTGGTAGCATATACCTGATTTTTCTAGGCAGATTGGATGCAGATATATTAAGCATAACTCATTAAAGGAAATGGGAACAATTAAGTATAAATTGAAAATAGGAAATAACCCCGTGCACATACCAAGAATAAACCAGTTGGGCTTGTTTTTTTCTCCAGAAATCAAGATGCATATGTACTTGGCAAAGACAAAAAGCAAAACGAAAAAATAAAAGCAAGGAACTCAATTGAAATTGCCCTTTTAGTTGTCACACACCTTCTCTATAATATTTAAAGAATGAAAATGGGAACAGACTTTGATGTTGTTTGTTTATATGTATTAGATGTTACACTGTAAGATCAATGTGGAACATTATCTCTTTTGTTGACTGCGGTTTTACAGTTCTGAATTGTTTGCTTCACTTCTTACTTCCTACCTTTCGACTACATTTTGGAGGCTGTTCCCCGCTACCTCCACTCCTCAGCCCAGGTTGTTATGCCAATGTTTCTCCTCAGAATATTTCTCCACTCTTGGCAGCACATTTCAACCACTCACCACTTGGCTTACTTTTTTTTTTTTTTTGAGATAAAATAAGACATGTGCCCAACTAACTTTCTGCCTAGATCCTGACTACGCCTCAAACCTTTTTGAAACTGAAGCATTTATTTCTTCAATGTATTTCTGTTCCACCACAGTCATTCCACCACTATTCCATCACAGATTTTTGGTGGTTCACATTCATTGAAAACAGGCAATAAAACATTCACAATAAGCAAATAAAAGTAATTAATCAATTCATACCTCTGAGGTTTCTGAATTTCTCCCCCCCCTTTTTTTTTAACAATGTCGAGAAAGTTATTAGAATGGGGATAGATTGAAATTTTTTTTGGGGGGGGGGGGGAGAAAGGCTGTTCTAAAGTATGGTATACCCATAGAGAAAGTGCACCTACTACACCACCCTTACCAGAGGTGGGTTTCAGCAGGTTCTGACCACTTCTGGAGAACCGGTAGCAGAAATTTTGAGTAGTTCAGAGAACCGTTAGTAAAAATTCTGACTGGCCCCACCCCCATCTATTCTCTGCCTGCCAAGTCCCAGCTGATCGGGAGGAAATGGAGATTTTGCAGTAACCTTCCTCTGGAGTGGGGTGGGAATGGAGATTTTACAGTATCCTTCCCCTGGAGTGGGGTGGGAATGGAGATTTTACAATATCCTTCCCCTGCCACACCCATCAAGCCACGCCCACAGAACCAGGAGTAAAAAAATTTGAAACCCGCCACTGCCCCTTACCTCATGAAAACAGAGAATCAGGAGCAAGAAATTATGGTTGGCTGATGCTCTTCAAAGGTGTAGAGAGACACCACAGACAAGAACACCAGCTGGAAGATAGATTCTGGCCAGTGTAATCTTCCTGGGTCAGAAGGATATTGTGAGGTAAACCATGTGTATTCCAGAAAGTGGTTGTTCGTGATTAAACTGCAGAAATAGAAAAGGTTTTGTAGTCAACTCAGAAGGATTCCTCAGAATCCTTTTATGCTCATAACTGTGGCGGAGCTGACAGGAACATTAAGCCCTACCTTCCTCATTTCTTAATCACTTTGGGAAGTAATTAATCTGCAGATAAAGAGACATTCCCTCTGTGGCAAAGGTAAGATTCCTTGTGGTGAGTTAAACCTTCTTTCAAGATAACAAAAAGAAAAAGAAAGAAAAGAAAAGAAAAGAAAGGGAGACTTTGATTTAAAGATTCAGGACTCCTTTGCAAAAAAAGATTAATAAAAAGATCTAAGAAAGTTTTAAAATGGATAAAAGGAAACGTATTTCCTATTTTTTATTTTTATCGTCTTTACTTTTGATAAAAGAGGTTTGGTGTAAATTTGCACTAAACCAGTTAAAGAGACCAGTCCTGCATGGAAATGCTTGCTGTTTATTCTTTAAAGAGTATATTTAATTGGCAGACTCTACATAATAAAAGATAAGGTAAAGAAACAGACTGTGAGGTTTAGTTGCCATGGAGATGTGCTGTGTGTTGTAGCTAAAGCTACAGAGAGCTATCAAAATGAAAGGGTCAAAACACAAAAAGATACTAAGGGGAAAAAAGGAGAGAGTTGTCTTGTTGGAAACACCTTCATTTCTGGATTACTATCATAAAAATGGCTACTAGAAAAATGGCAAGAGATGGCAGGAGGGGCTCATTGGAGCAACTTACAGGAAAAAATAATTACCACATGATATACTTCAGAAATCATTTAAACAGATGGGAAATAAAATAGATGCTTTTGAAAAAAAACAATGGATGAAAGATTTATAAAGTTGAGAGAGGAGATGAAAGAAGATGTTAAAAAGATGGAAAGTTCTATAAAGCAAATATCTGGAGACTTACAGAGATGGCTCAATTGACTTCCTTGATTAGAGAAAAGATAATATCTATATTTATGAGTGACTGGGAATCCCTTATAGATTTTTTTGCATGAAACATAAAAAATGCTCTTTGATGGTTAGGAAAAAAGATAATACAAAAAGGTTTTTTGTAATAATAGAATCAGAAATAATTTTGCAATCATACTTCACTGCAAAGAAAATTGTGATCTTCTGTTTCTTTTTTATCTTTTACTTCTACACTTTCCCCTGTTTTTTCTTTCTTTTCTTTATTTTGTATTAGCTTGTTTTAAAACTTTTAAACTCTTTTAAAACTTCTTTATTTATATCAAAAAAGGGATTTGTATCAGGGAACTGACATTGCACTTAGAAAGAAACCCTGTAAGTACTTTGATGTCAAGCCACATAGGATTTTGAGTACATTCAAAGTTAATGGGAAGGCAGGGCATGGGTCAAAGTCAGTGATGACCTACCAATAGCTGGGCTGCTGTATTCTGGATCAACTGAAACATCTGAGAAGTTTTCAAAAGCAGCCCCTCTTAATGTCATCTGCAGTAATCCCACTAAGAGATGATGGGGGATGAATTATTGTCTCCAGAGACTGTGGCTCCAGATATGGCTGCAGCTGGCACAACAGCTGGTCATCTTGCAATAGCTGTGGGTGTCCAGGATTCCCAAGTCATGGACCCTGATCCATCAGGGACTGTGCTACTCCATCAAGAGACAAGACTGGATTCAAATTCAATAGCATTTTATAAACCATAGCAGTAATATAATTGAATAACAGAGTTGGAAGGGGCCTTGTAAGTCATCCAGTCCAACCCCCTGCCCAAGCAAGAGACCCAACACCATTTCTGACAGATGGCAGTCCAGTCTCCTCTGGAAAGCTTCCAGTGATGAAGCTCCCACAACTTCTGAAGGCAAGCTGTTCCATTGGTTGATTGTTCTCACTGGCAGAAAATTTTCCCCTTATTTCTGAATCTTTCCTTGGTCAGTTTCCATCCATTATTCCTTGTCTGGCCTTCAGGTGTTTTGGAAAATAGCTTGACCCCTTCCTCTCTGTGGCAGCCCCTCAAATATTGGAAGACTGCTATCATGTCTCCCCTGGTCCTTCTCTTCATTAGACTAGCCATGCCCAATTCCTGTAACCATTTTTCATATGTTTTAGCTTCCAGTCCCCTAATCATCTTGGTTGCTTTAATATGTTCATCACTACCACACAGTAGGATTTTGAATTCATTTTTAATGAAGTCAAACCCATAACTCTTTTTGTCTAATTTAAATCTTTCTTTCAATTGCAAATATGTAAACCAAAACCAACTAGTCCCTCTGATTCTAGATCTTCCTTAGGCTTGAGGATAGGATCACCAAGATTAAACGATATTATTTTACCAGTATTGTCTCCATCAAGAGACAAGACTGGAGATATTAAGAAATCCTGACAGGCAAACAGTAGCTGTATCTTACTAGGTTTTGCTTCAGCATGAATGGTATTTTTCATTCCGTTGCTCCATTTTTCTTTTAATTTAAGCAACTTAAAACTACAGAGCTGGTGCTGAAAATGCTGATTTGGAGATAAATCAGAGGATAAAAGGACGTTGGTTGTTCAGCAATTGAAAGACCCTCCTACCTCAGTGCTGGGACGTTCCTTCAATTTCTACCTGATTGCTTGGGACATTCTTAGTTGTTTTCAATATTTCTTTGTCATAGACAAAGAAGCATGTCTACGAAGATCAGCTTCATCTTTTTCTGTACCTGTCTTTTTTTTTTTTAAATGAGACAGAGTAATTTATTCACTACTGTTGTTGCTGTTATGCCTCTGAACAGGGCCAGTCTTCACTAAATCATTTTTGTCCTTTTTGCCGCACTTGATAAGGTTTTCACTTAAAATTCATTGTGCTTTTGCAAAATTAGTTATTTCCTGTGAGCCTGCAGATACCAATCCTTTAGGGCAGAGTTTCTCAAAACTATAGATTGCCACGCAGTTGGGGGATTGTGAGCAACAGAAAAGGGGAAGGGGTGGGTTAAGCTGAACAGATTTTTGATGGCAAATTAGGAATGCTGTGAAACCTTACTGGAAGCTGGAAAAACCAAGTGGACAGCAAAGCTCACTCTGAATTTTGAGAGATAGCTATGTACCCATCTGTCCTGTTAGCTGGTGACTTGTGGCATGCTGTGCTGTAGTATATTCTTGGGCATCCACCGAAGCTTCCTGCTCTCATCAAAATGGCTAATACACGATTGTGCTGACACACCACAAGCTCAGCCCCTGTAGGGCTTGCGTCACGACAGTGTGACACTGCTTTCATCGTTCTGCCCCCCATTGACCTCCCCTGTGGATGCCACTGATTTATACTCCATCTTTGAAGTAACTGTAGAAGCATATGTATTTATGAAGTTCGGTATTTTTATTCTGTAATTTTGAATTTCTGGATTCTTAAAAGTGGAAGAAAAAAATTGGATAGTTAAGGAGAGCTCATGGGGATACTAGCAGTACTCCTGATAAAAGTCAAGCGAGTGTCGTGAATATTTCATTTCCTTTAGAGTAAATGTTATATTTCTTGCCCAACTGTAACCCCAAAGAAAGCATTAGCTTTACTCAGAGAGGTAGGGTCAGCCAAACTTGCTAATTATTTTAGGGAGTTGTAGTGTCTAAAAGTTGGAAAACCCTTGACTTACAAGTAGATTGTGCTTTCTTCCATTTCAGAGGTGAGCAATTCTCTGCAGGGCAAGAACTGCCTTTCATGTTCTTGGAGAGCAAGAGGTGAAATCTACTTACCTTCCTTATTGGATCGGAAGCGCGTGCATGCGCGCGTCATGTGCGTGTGCAGATCTGCGCATGTGCAGAAGGTAAAAAACACATTACTTCCTGGTTAAAACCAGGAAGTAATGACACCCGGGTGAGTGGGCGGAGCTTCACTCTGAAATTGCTACCAGATCGCCAAACCAACAGTCAAGATCGCTACTGGACCGGGCGATCCTGTCCGATCCGGGAGCATTTCACCCCTGGGCTATATGGTATTATCGCACAAATAAAACAGAGCTGAGTTGGGTGCGGCAGGGTCCTTTGACCGTGATTTGACTATTTCTGGGCTTACACTGTTATCTTTTATCTACTTTGCCCCTAGAGATGATAGAAAAGATGGGTTTCAGTTTTTATCACAAACAGCTAGAAGGAATTGTGAAGGCTTAACAACAACAAAAACAACAACAAAAGGTGGGGAGGCTTGTTTCAGATACTCTGGATTTCAACACAAATCACTTTCTCCAAGTTGTGTTAATTATGAATCCTCTAATATAAGCTACTTTCTCCAGCTTGGAGAAACTGGCTTATATTGGAGGATTCATAATTAACATCTTCTCTTGGCAGTTGCAGCATTTCACATTAGGCTTTTTTTTCTTTTTTCTTTTTTCTGCATATCCAGATTTTAAAAGTTTTTGAAAAGGAAAGGAAGCATACAGAAAAATGGAAAGTAACTCTCCTTCCCTTTCGATCTCCCTTGCCCTTTTTTTTTTTTTAATTTGATTTATATGCCGCCCTTCTCCGGAGACTCAGGGCGGCTTACAGTGTGTTAAGCAATAGCCTTCATACTTTTGTATATTTATACAAAGTCAGCTTATTGCCCCCACAATCTGGGTCCTCATTTTACCCACCTTAGAAAGGATGGAAGGCTGAGTCAACCTTGAGCCTGGTGGGATTCGAACTTGCAGTAATTGCAAGCAGCAGATGTTAATAGATGTTAATAACAGGGTGCTTTAAACCACTGTACTACAGGCTCTGTCCTGTAGTAGGCCCTCTGTCTCATTCTGTCTAAAATACATAAGAATCGTCTCTCGTCAAAATTTGATACCTGAGTGGTTCACCACAAATATACAGTTTAAAAAATACAGCCCTCATAAAGCCATAAACTATAGAAATAAGACCAGCAGGTAAAACACACACACACATATATCTACTTAAAATCCCTAGAAACATATTGTCAAGTGGTTTCCAGTACATTCCTTGCTTAGCCGTGAATACACCTGAGAGGGAAAGCCAACATTGTGTAGCATTGAAAGGTTTGCTAGGGTGAAAGTCCACCCTTCCCTCTTGGAAACTCACTGGGGTCTCTGAGTCGGTCACCCTCCCTCAGCTCCGGTTTAGGACCTTCAGCTCCTACCCTTGGCTGTGCCTCCTTAGCCTCCAGCCTCCCACTCAGCCCATTTACAGCCAGCTTTCCTCCTCTGCTGGCCCTCCCCCAGCCATTCGCCCTGACCAATAGGCCTCCACCCTGTGCCTTTTGGCCTGGTCCATTCACGGAGACACTGTTTGTCCCGGGCCTTTAGCCGCACAGGAGAGTTGGGTCTCTCAACACCAGTCAATTGGGTGGCAGGGAGAAGCCATGGTACTACTGCCTGCCAGCCGATCACAGGGGATGTGGGGCTATGGGGAAGTGCGGCAGCCAAACAGTGAATGGGCCAGGCTGAAGGGCTGTAAATGGGCTGAGGCGGGAGGCGGGAGGGGAAGGAAGTGCAGGCAGGGGGAGGAGCCTGAAGGTCCCATTCTGCTCAGCTCAATCTATTCACAGAACTATTGTGAGTAAAGTTGGAGGAGGAAATGCTAGATATGCTTCCTCTGAAGGAAAGAAGGAAGGTAAATTTAATAAATGCTCTAGGGGTACAGTATGTGTACTGTAGGGAGGAGAGAAGCAACAGAGAAAGTTAAGGTGAATATGGACACATTAATGGATTTTGCTTAGTTTTGTGTACTTATGGCAACATTCATCAAAATGGACAACTGTAGAAGCAGTAGAACTTTTGAGCAAGTCATCATCAAGGACTGCATTCTAAATACTTAGGGAGTCTCTGAGATACACACAAGCCAAGACCGTATTTAACAAAGGATACATGGATATGAAAGAGGAAACAAACACTGATCCTGATAGTGTTGCTTCTGTACAACATCAATTTCTTTTAAAACAATGGAAATATCTAAGAGACTATTGTATCTTCTCCTTGCTAGGCTGCAAGAAAACTGAAATCTTATTCGTATGCCCATGGGGTGTATTGGTACAATGTGAATTTTACTGCTTTGAAATACTGATAAGAGATCATGTAAATTAAGTTATTCTTAATAACTTGACCATCTGACCCCATATTTATAGCCTGAAGCGATGTAGTCTGGGACCTGACGTAGATTTGTATTGCCTCATGTACTGTGCATAAGGAGCCTTCATAACATTTCCTTCATTGTTTTGCCATATTCAAATTGCAACCTATTTTCTTCAGTCCCAAACAGAGTAGGGCACATCAATAGCTACTAGCCTCCAGCCATCAGAGTCCATTAAACAAGCAATTTCAGCTACCAACATATTTGAGATAATTAAGAAAAGGTTCTTCTATATATCCAATCAGGACACATGCTATATTCTGTAATGGAAAGCAGAGAAAGTAGCAGCTGTAGCAACAGCTGTAGTAGCTTGTATTTCTGCTGCAATGTGATGGGTAGTCAACTCTGGTAGATTGAAAGGTCAAAGATTTGCTTCTGGCCAGCCTTTTTGCACTGAGTGCCTTTAGCGTAAGGACTGAAATTGGCAAGATAGTAATCAGTAATTCTCAGCCAAACAGACCTTTTATGTCAGCAGGGAGTTGATCTCTCCAAATTTCAAGCCCAGGAAATGAATGACAAAAAGCCCATTGGTCCAAACCTTTGGGAGGAAAACACCTAGAAATTGCTGGAACTGAATACATGCATATTTGGGTGTAGCTGTAGGCATAGACATGCATTAAATAAAGATATAGGCCTGTAATTCCCAGAATTCTTTAGTAAAGAGATATTCTACATGTATATGACATCCAAAAATCAAATTAACTCGCCTTGGTGAGTCTGTAAAGCTTCTGCTGATGTTGAATATGAAGTTGAGTTCTTGGAGAGCTGATAATCTGTTCCTGTTCTTGGTGAATCTGATAGCAAGATTGGTCTATTCCTATTATATAGGACATCTCCTCCTGCACTATAGGAGGGAAGACCACATCCCAGTGTCAGAATCAAATACTGGCTGGGAATCCTCTTGCAGCCCCACTGCTGATATTGAAATGGTCCAGAAAACCTGAAAGGAGAGGATTTCTATGTGTTCTCTGAAAAACACATAGAAATTCCCCCTGTTTTGGCAGGAAGGAGGATAAGAGAGATTTGAAGAGGATTGACTTCAGGTGACTTCTGGAGGAGGCATGGCAAACTGAAGGTGGCTCTTTGAAGGCAAAGCTGATGATCACGGCAAAGACTGAAGAGTAGGCCGGTTCCTTAGAACCTCTCTGGATGATGGGATGACTAAATTAGCTTCTTATAGAAAAAGCAATATCTACATTTATGGTTGACTGAAAACCCATTATAGACTTTCTGCATAAAATGGAAAAAATGCACATGATTTGTGGTTTCAATTATTAGGAAAAAAAACCTGGATAATAGAAAAGAGGAAGCTTTCTTTTGTAATCGATGAGATAAATTTGTAACTGTACTTATATTTGTTGCAAAGATAATCAGAAGCTTCTTCTTTCTATTTCTTTCTATTGTTTCTTTCTACACTTTTTCTCTTTTTCTTTTCTGCTGTTCTTTTTTGTTAATTTGTGTTAGTTTTCATGCTCTTCATAACACTTTCAATAAAATTTCATTTTAAAAAAAGTTAAGGACAGGGGATCACCCTTATGTGCTTTGACTGGCTGCTCCTTGTGAGGAGACCACAGGACAGTGGTTTTCTGTAGGTATGAGTGCCAGGAAATGACTGGATTAGGCAGGGAAATTTCTCATCAACTACTTTTGAACTATTGGAGATCTTCGGAACAACATTTTGGAAAAAGCTGGGTGAGTCTGCCTTCAATCCTGTATGGAAGAAAAATTTAATCATAAGCTTAAAAAAATTCAAAGAATCTGAAATAAACAGCAAAAAGCTAAATAAGGGTTTGATCTTAGAAAGTTACAAAAGGGTCCAAATACAATTGGAATGGTGAAACTTAACACTAAGACGTTGGAATTAATTATTTAAAAAAACAAAAGGCTTCTCAATAAAAATAGAATCTGTTTTGGTTTTTACAAGAGATAATGAAGAGAAGCAAATTCATGATTTCAAAAACTGGACACTAAAGGGGTTAAGGTTTTTAAGTAGAAGAATGATTTATAAGCCTGTTGCAAAAAAAGTTGCAACAGTAGGAATACTGAAGGAGACGTTTTGAAGAATGGAATAAAAAAAATAGTAGCCACAGTATCAACAAAGTCAATAAATATGCCTGCTTCTATGGATAGACTATGTCCAAAAGATGTTACTGAAGAAATGACAGATGTAGAATTTACCTCACAAGATACAGATTGGGAGTTTGGAGACTGATAGGCTGTACCGGAGAGGGGAAGAGAACCAACCTTGTCCTGCTCACTCCATAAAATCCACTTGGGATGGCTCTAGATTTTGTTTTGCTTAGAGAAGGGATGTCAAACTCAATTTCATTGAGGGCTACATCAGGGTTGTGTTTGACCTTGAGGGGGTGGCCAGGGGGGGCATTGCCAACTCAAAGTTACTCATGACGGGGGTGCCTGTGGTGGCCCGAGCGCTCTGCCAGCAAAAACGGGCTCCCAAGCTCTGATTTCGCCTGTGACGGCCTCCTGCAACCCTCTGCAAGTGAAAGCAGAGCTCCATTTTCGCTAGCAGAGGCACCATGGGCCAGTCCTTCACTGTTTCCACGGTGACCCCACGGGCCAGATCTAAGCATCCCGTGGGATAGATCTGGCCCCCAGGCCTTGAGGTTGACATCTCTGGCTTAGAGCAACTACTGCTAAGTTACAGGTTTTAGTAATTTAGTAAATTACTAAATTTACTGGTTTGGTAGAACTTCCAGAACCCACTGGTTTATTCCAGATTTGAAACAAAACATGCTTTCCATTTGCTGTACACCCTTGGCTCTGTGCTTCTCCTCATAAATTCTTCCAGCTCATTCCTTGGCTTCCAGAATGAAAGATGTCTAACAAAGTGGAAGGAATGTGGCCAGGATTCTACTGACTGGAATTTGGGGGAGGGGCGGAGGGGGAGACCTTCTGTCCTCCTTTATCTTTTCTTCCTTTTGTGGTCTAGCTTGATTCTCACTTGGATAACCACAGGAAAAAATCTGGCCTTCATTGCTACGTATTGCTCCTAATCAACAACAAGCCTTGTCAAATAAGATTAATTAGGGTATACCATTTGTCGGAAATGTTTACACATTTATTCTTTAGAAAAAGAAGTGTCAGCATTTAAGTGAAGGGAGGAAGGATTGGAGACAAGAAATAGAGTGTGAGTTTGAGCTGCACGTAAGGAACAGACTCCATAACCCACAACAGGAAAGGGGGGGGGGAATGTCAATTGTTGGATTTTCATCAACAATCTGAGTGCCAATTCCTATTTCATTGAATTACTCTTAAGTGGCTTTGCAGAAATGGCTGCCATTTATGGAAAAGCAACATAGGGAAAACTATGTTTATTATTTGTTATGCATGATGATTTTTTTTTTGTCAATTCCAGGCAAGGTAAACCTAGTCTATGTCAAGAAAAATTCCAATCTTCAGTTTATTAATTAATAATAACTTATTATTTATTAATTTATTCCATATTGGTTAATCTTTCAGCTGTGGTTGAAAGGTATGGAGAAAAAACAGTTTAAAATACATAATACTGTATGTTTGATAGCTGTAGTAAAGACACGAACTCTTGTAACAGAATCTTAAAGTCAAGAAAGGATGCTTCCACCATGCCACTGTTTGACTCCCCAGTATCTCAAATGTAATTTGAAGACAATCTGCTATCATTTTTATTTTTTATGATCTTGACACCCCGAGTAGAAGAAGCAAGGAACCCCATTCAATCATTGTCCTGCCCAAGTTGCCTCAAGCTTTGGAGTAATGAAATTCCCTCCACACACCCATTCCACACTTGTACACACTCCAGGCAATGTCATGCTCTGCATCATTTGTCTGATTGTTTATTTTAAAAAAATCCAAGGATGTCCTGTGAATGGGAGCTGAAAAGCCATCAGGCTACCTTTCCCCTTGGGAGACTTGCTAGGACAGTTGAGCCCAGGAGTTTGGGTAAAGTAAAACTTTGTGCAGATGGGGAAATGAACTGTTCCACCAACTCCACAGAGCTGCAGAGTTTCGCAGCAAGGACTAGTGTTAGAGTGACTTCAGTTCACTTGCAGCCATGTCAGAACTAAATCAGTTTAGGTGCCAAACACAGTTGATGAGGTAAGATCACATAGGTTTGAAGCTGATTCCAGAATGGTGCAAAATCTGTGTGAACATGCTGACAGTTTAGGGAATATAGTACCAGACTTAACAATAGAGTTGTGTGTGATTTGTGGAGGATGCTGATTTTTACCCACATCTACTTAGAATTCTTGTGCCCTCCTTCTTTATAAATCATGCTCAATTAGCCCTTAAGATTTTCTTAATCCTTTTCTTACATGCAACCAAGGTTATTTTGCTGGATTGGATGTGCAATACCAGACTCTGGGCCATCCACATAAGAACAGTATAGCCAGGGAAACCACAGAATACTGTACCTTTCTATAATGATGACTGTGAAATAAGGGGTACAGGTAGTTTCAGGCACAGAATGGTTGGTAGCCAATTTAATGAGATCAGAATTTGACACAGGAAAGTTGAGGCATATCTAACGAAAAGAGGCATAGTTGAGGCATATCTAACGAAAAGAGCCGAGGTGGCACAGTGGTTAAAGTGCAGTACTGCAGCTACTTCAGCTGACTGCTAGTTCAGCAGATCAGCAGATCAGCAGATCAAATCTCACCGGCTCAAGGTTGACTCAGCCTTCCATCCTTCTGAGGTGGGTAAAATGAGGACCCAGATTGTTGGGGGCAATATGCTAATGCTAATGCAATATGCTATTATGCAATATGCTATATGCTAACTTTGTAAACCGCTTAGAGGGGGCTGTAAAGCACTATGAAGCGGTATAGAAGTCTAAATAATAATAATAATAATAATAATAATAATAATAATAATAATAATAATAATAATAAAGGGCTAACTGTATTTTTGGGTGGAAGGGAAGAGGGAGGGAGGGAAACAAAATCTTCAAGTCATTGTTGATTCCTGGTGACTGCCTAGCTCAATTATTGAACTTTTATTGGCAATATTTTAGAACTGGTTTGCCTCTGTCATCTTCCTAGGGCTGAGAGAGAGGGACTGGCCCAAGGCCATCCAGTTGGTTTTGTGCCTGTGGTGAGGTTAGAGCTCACGGTCTCTCAGTTTCTAGCCTTAAACACTGCACAGCACTGGTTCTCTTTTGATTTTGTATTCTCCAATTTCCATATGTTGAAGCTGTTCTTAATGACAGATTAAGGATGAACTGGCCATTTAGTCCCTTGACAAGTTGTGTTTGAGAGAAATAGTGTAAACCGAGGCCATTAAGTTATGAGGAGATTTGAGATGCCACAGCCCAAAACTTTGTCTCCCAACATCATCAGAAAAGCAAGGGAGTCATGGGTTTTGGTGTATTTCTGGAGGGGTGGAAACAAAAACCTCTGGCAGGCAAGCCACTTTCATTATTGGCTCTATCTCCCTCCCCCACTCCAAACACACAAAAAGTAGCCCCACATTGTGCCCCTGATCTTGGTTACTATAATATGGCTTTATAATGTGGGTCAGTTTTCCAGAGTTTGGGGGGATTATAAGGGTGGGAATGGGATCAGATTTTCTCCCAGAAGTTTGCTGCTGCTGCTGAGTGCGCCTTGATTTTGGAAGAGGGAATAAAGGACAAAATTAGCATCACCCAGGGGTGAAATCTACTTATTTTCCCTAACAGTTCCCTAATCGCACGTCATGTGCAATTTTGGACCCTCTGCACATGCACAAAGCCCTCTGCACATGCGCAGAGGGTCAAAGACAGGTTACTTCCTGGTTTTAACCAGGAAGTAATGACGTCCGGGCAGCTGGGTGGAGCTTTGCACTGCCGCCGCTACCAGTTCACCAAACCACCCTCCGCCGCCACCAGTTCGCCCGAATCGGCGTGAACCGGTAGCATTTCACCCCTGGCACCACCCCACATCAGCCATTTTGACACTGGATTGCAGCAGCATAATCTCAGTGTGCTGGTGAACGGAAGTTAGGTGTTAGGCTAGGCTGCAGATTTCCTCCATCTGCCTTAAGTGATGGAGAAAGGGCTGTATGGGCATAGCAGATTATGGTAGGAAATATCAGTTACTTCACTGTAAGCAATTGAGTAAAAGAGTCTGGGAGGCCACAAACTAATGAGAATCAGGGATAGATTATTCCAATTTCTTGCAAAGAGAACCCCAGGACTCTTTCATTCAGCAGCAGTGGAAATAGGTCCTGACTCTCATGCCACTGAATTCATTTACAAGAATCCTGTAATACTTTTGGTGTACCACACATAAAGAGGCACAACAGTGAGATTTTAAATTTGTGTAGTAATTGGAGAGGTATCCTTCCCCATTAAACCCAAATTTAGTGATTCAGATGTCAGTGTCAGGAGCCAATCGAAAAGCGACTGGCAAGAGATATTAACTTAATCCAGTATCACCTCCATGCAAAGTAGAGAAAGAAATAACCTCCTTTATCCACTTTAATATATAAAGTGATAAGATGATGGTGTTGTCTTAAGAGAGCAAGTAAAAGAGAATATTTAGAGGGGACCAGCAACATGTGGTCCTCCAGATGTTGAACTCCAACCTAGCAGTCCTAACCAAAATCAACATTGCTGAAGAATGACTGAAGTTCTCATTGTCATCCCTGACGCAGTGTGATCCAAGTGTACCCCAGTATACTGTATATCTTCTCTATATATCTAGAGAAGGTGTAAGGAATTGCCTTGTAGGACAGGAAGGACCTCTAGAAAACAATAGTCAGATACCGTATATACTCGAGTATAAGCCGATCCGAATATAAGCCGAGGAACCTAATTTTACCACAAAAAACTGAGAAAACTTTTTGACTCGAGTATAAGCCTAGGGTGGGAAATGCAACAGCTACTGGTAAATTTCAAAATAAAAATAGATACCAATAAAATTACATTAATTGAGGCATCAGTAGATTAAATGTTTTTGAATATTTATTTCAAAGAAAAACAGTAAACTAGCTCTGTAAGTGCATAGTGTAAACTACACTATAACTAAACTACAAAAGAGAATGTAGTATATATACATAAAATAATTCAATAACAATTTAATCTGATACATTGGGTTAAGTGATGTAGGGCTTGATCTAATTTCAGGCAAATTCAAGCCTCTGTTAAGAGATACCTGCATTCTCTCTCTCTCTCCCCCTCCCTTTTCCCCCACTCTTTCTTTCTTTCTTTGTCTCTTTCTTTCTTCTCTCTCTTTCTTTTTGGCTTTAGCAAGCCTCCCTGCAGCACCTGGAAGCCAAAACGGGGCATGGGGGGGCGCCGCACCCCCCCCACCCCATTTTGGCCTTAGCAAGCCTCCCTGCAGCCCCTGGAAGTGAAAACAGGTTGCAGGAAAAAAGGCATTTTTCCTCACTCAAATATAAGCCGAGGGGGGCTTTTTTCAGCATTAAAAATATGCTGAAAAACTAGGCTTATACTCGAGTATATACAGTAAGTGGGGCTGGAACCAAGAAAACTACTTGAGAAAACATCTCAGACAAGTTCCTCCCTAGCTCATACTAAGATAAGGTGAAGGAGTGGGTGGCACATTCAGACTTGCAAGACGTTGTTACAGTAAAAGTAGTCCTGATCTACAGGGCATTGGTTCCTTAACTTGATCTACCTTGTAAGGTTGACAATATCAGAGTGGAGTAAAACCAGCTGCTTGGAAGAGATATGAAAGTTGTCATTTCTGAAGAATAGAGACCCTTTGACAATTTATTTCAGAAATGAAAGCCAGCAATGGCTCCCCTCCACTTTGTCTTTGTTGGCATTACTATGTACATATCCCAGATTGCTCATCTGTACATGACAATGTGAAAATGTGTGTCAAGGACAGGGAACAATGTCAAAACAATATCAGAGAAGGCAAATACTATATACAGATACTGGAAGGAGTGGCGAAAAGGATATATTAGGTGGTACCGGGAGAGAGAAAAAAAGAGGCATATAATACAGTATAAGCTCAAAACTTGAATGCAGAGAAAGAATATTGTAAAGTTGAATAAGGTAGAAAAAAGGACAGCCAAGAAGGCTGACATACTTTCCCTGTGAGAATAGGTTATATTGCTTGGAACTTCTTTACTTACTGAGAAAAGAAACAAAAACAAGGAGGATATAATAAAGAATGATTATATATGGCCAGGATAGGATGGATAAAGACTTCTTTCTCTTTCTACCTTTCAGAAACATTGGACCGAAGATCATCTCCAGCATAAAATACCATGGAGTTAAGAGTTCACTACCATCAGCTGTGATGAAGGTGTTCAGTTAAAGAGCTTTAAATGAGAGGTAGGTTCCTTTTTAGCAGTTGTACTTGTATTGTTTTTCACTGCTATGGCCATAGTAAGCAGAACGATAGTACATTTATGTAACACAGATGCAGAAATTCCCCTAGGATCGGGCAGGCATTTCCAATATGCCTACCCTACAACATACTTTTGTTTCGTTTCGTTTTCCAAGATAAAGAGAATGGGAAATGACAATTTTGTCTGTGACTTACTACAGTGTCCAATTTCAGCGACACGATTTCAGGTGGCTTGGGACGTTTGGATCAGGTTCTTCATGTGTCCCATGGGGCTGCAGGTTGGAAGCAACAAATGGGGGGGAAAACACTTTGGGAGGATTCATAATTCATCCACCCCGTTACTGTCTCCAGCATACCTGATGCACACCTTTAGAGGTTAGGAGAACCTTACTGGAATAGCTTTGCATAGTGTGCAAAAGCTTCAGGGGCTAATTAAATCCTATTGCATAAGCAGCAGTCCGTGTGGGTTAATGTCCTATATAGCAGGGGTCACCAACCTTTTGGACTTCAGGGACCACTAAATTCATAATTTTAAATCCTGTGGACCACTAATATGATCTGCCTAATGACTGGCTGGGTGAGCGTGGCTAGGTCATCATGTGACTGGGTGGGTGTGGCCAACTCAATCTCACTCACATTGAGGGGTGCCTCACCAGCCTCTACTCGCTCCTCCCCTCCCAGCCACTCCTCGCCTCCCTGCCCAGGCTCCTTAGGGCCCCAACAGGAAGCAGTTGTTGGAGCTAAGCAGCCACCACAAGAAAGAGTTGGCAAAATAGCTCAGTTCAAATTGGATCTGACCGAGAAGGAGGCTCAGTAGAAACACCTCACTGAGGACTAGGAGCATAGGCTTTCCAAGCAGAGGGAAGACCTGCAGGAGTGCAAGGCCAGGTACAGGCACCTGGAGGCTCAGTGGGCTGAGATGGTCAGCCAGTTCCAGGCCATGATGCAGTCCCAATGGAACAAGGCCCTCTGGCTCTTCGCCACCAGCGGCACTTCCCTCCAGCTTCACCCAAAGCCCCATACCAGGAGGCCGAAACAAGCCCCAAGTAGGAATTTCTGCCCCCCTCTGCCCCACACAAGAAGATCCCGAAGGGGGAGACTCTCTGCAGCAACACAAGCGTTCATTGCACATATCTGGCCCAGGGGCCATAGTTTGAGGACCCCTGATTTAGTGCAATATAAAAAATGCAAGTAATTTTTCTGCTGACCAGGACCACCAGTTAGTGACCACTGCTATATAGCATGAATTTAAGGGCCATCTGTTTTTTTCAGAATCAAAGGTACCATACCTCTACATACCAATTGCTGCAATGTAAGGGTACTACTCTACTGAATGACTATCTGTGGTCTTCCTCATCTCAATAGCCATTTAGAGAACCAAAATGGGCCTAAATGGGCCTTTGGTTTGCCCAGTCTTTAAACTGTGACCTTTTGCGGCTTCTTCTCAATCAATCAGCAATGCTTCAGTCAATCAAATGGTTTAGGGTGTGTGAAAATATGGCAGTTTATCAGACTTCTGACTTAGTCATAAAGGAGAACATTCTTCCAATCCAGTGATCAATTACAGTCTGTCACTCTTTTTAAAAAAAACACACACACACACAACATCAAATGCTTTGATTTCACTCTGATACTTCTGATCCGTCACTTAGGGTTGACAATTTCATTATGCTGTTCAGCACTGAACAGCTCCTAAGCCATTCTTTTAAATATGCATAGCAATTGCTGATCTACCAGAAGCATTCTGTCCTCCACCTAAACTCATGCAGTATTTCTATCCAGCTAGCATCCCCAGTTTCCCTTTAATCTATTGAGGAAGCCACCAAACTTCTATATGGAATTTTGTGTACAGACATTTACGATTATTCAGGCTTTTTATGTCTGGTTTTTGTTTGCCAGACTTTCTTGTTTTAGTCAAGTTCACAGTGCTGCAGGAAGACCAAGCCGTTGGAGTTTCCTAAATCCTGAATTTTTTCCATAGCTTCTGCATTATGCTAAATCTCCAGAGCACTCAATCTGGGCAAGCCTCTTTCAGAAAAACTAAAATTAATTACAATAAAATGAGCACTTACCTAAAAATGATGGAATCATCCTTACATGCTGCGGTTATTCACAAAGCATCAGAGACTAATTTTTGTTGATATTGTAAGAGGAAAGTTATTTCAGCAAACACTTTCTCTGCACATGTATATATTTTCTGCACATATTATGTTGAGGGCATCTATATAGAATAACTACTCTTTCTGCTTTGTCTTTCTCCACTCTTCGTTTTAATGGCAGAATGCTTTTCTCCTCCACTTTGTATTGATAAATGGACTCAAGGCCTCAAAGTCAATGTATTTGACATAGTGTCATATCCAAGAGACAGGAAACTATCTGGGCTCCCCAATTTACTTCTCCGAGATATGAAGAAGGCTTTTACTTTATCCAAGGTCATTTTAACCGAAGATGTCTGGAATTGAACTTGGCAACTTTGCTATGCCAAACAGATGCTCTGTCACTACCTCCTGTCTGACTTGGAATTTAAACTTTATATGATGGCCAGGAAAGAAAGTAAAGGGACATGTATGCTGATGATGGCATCAGTATTCACCTCAGATTTCGTTACTACTTCCAAGGTTTCACAATCTTATTGTTCTGGCAAACACAAATCTGTTAAGAAAAAAAAAAGAAGATGACAGTTTAATAATAGAAGTATTTTGTTTCTACCAATTAATTTATACATAAACAAGGTTACTAATTAATACTGAGAAGCTGACTTGTCTAAATAGGGCTTTGATTTCTTTTCCACACTTCATTCCACATTGATTATATGTGCCTGGGCACTTTTTACTGCCACACACGAAAAATGGTCTTTGCGTTTAAAATGAATTTGCACAGCTGACTTTTCCATAAAAGAACGAAAAGGCCATTTTATTACCCAGCTATCTTTTTTTCACCATGGAAAAAAAAATGCACAGGATAGGAATTTTAATCCCATTCCAAGTCTGGCAATGTCTTCTAAGCGGAATCAACTTCATTAAATGCACGGCACAAGATGGAAAAATAGAAAAGAGTGAGTCTCTGTTATCATCCAGTGAGATATCATGGCTTGCTGTATGAATCTCACTAATTTGGCAACAAAGGGGACTTCACTGCCTCATTGATTCCCATCAATTATGAATACAGCTCCTTAAACATCTGTAGCTCATTTAAAGAAGAGTAGGAAATGTTGAAACTAGAAACCTGTTTGTCTACAAATTTTTCCAATATAGATTTTAAATCCAGAGCCTTTTGATAACCTCAGAGTGTGCAGGCTTGTTCTAGAGCAGGGGTGTCAAACCTGCGGTGTCACATTGTCGTCACGTGATGTATCCCCCCCCTTCGCTAAACTGGAGGTGGGCGTGGCCAGTGTGTGACACATCCGGCCCACAGGCAGCAAGTTTGATACCCCTGTTCTGGAGGAATCAAGTTGGGGAAGAAGAATTAAATTGGAAAAGTTCTGGCTCTGCCGATACTGAGGATTACATGTATTGTAAGTGGCGAAGTCTGCCCTAGATCTGTGGATGCTAATTCCAAAGCCAAATGGGGCTTCCATACATATTGTCTCTATAGGAGCAGGAATCCAGCACCTACAGATATGAAAATCCTAGAAAGGCCTTAAAGTTGTTAAGCATATATGAAGTGCTTTATGGGGTGACTTCCAAACTAGCCTATGAGGAAAGCAATTAAGATTTAGAATTAAATCTCACTTCTAACTTGGGAGGGAGATGGCAAGAGAGGAGCTATTATGCATTATTAAACATAATGTAACTCTTTTTTGTCCCTCCCCCTTTTATATTTTTCTTTACTGGCAAGGTTCACACATCATAGATCATGATCAGGCTTTTTTTAAAAAAACAACAACAAACTTTGCCTTAAGAATTATGTGTGAATTATGTGGACTGTAATTTATATTCTGTAGTTTAGCCTTAGGCTACTGTGGCACGTTCAATAAACCATGTTTATACTGGACTAAAATCCACACATGGTTGGAAAAAATGACAAAAAAACCCCACATAGGCTTTAAACCAGAGATCTTTTTATTAGGGATTGTGCCAGAAATATACAATAGAGAATTGAGATATTTTATTGTGAATGTTTTAACAGCGGCTAGAATTGTGTTTGCTAAAAACTGGAAAAATGAGAAAATACCAACGCAAGATGAAGTTATTAAGAAAATCATGGAATGTGCTGAAATGAGTAAATTGACATTTGAAATTAGAGAACAAGAAGATAAACAATATTATAAGATACGGGATTTATGTTATCAATGGCTAGATAATAAAACATGGAAATGAAATATGAAACATGAAATGAATGTTATAAATATAATATTTGAACATAATTTTTATGAAGCGATAAAGCCATAGTTAAATAGATGATAAATGAGGATATGTATTAGTTTGATAATATGAGAAATGAGACAATTAGCAAATTTTGAATATGGGGATGAAGCACAAAAGACTTGTAACCGACCGACACACTGTTTGCAATTGTAATGGACGATGGATTTATGTTTTATGTTTTGTTTAAAAATTTAAAAAAATAAAAAAATAAACCATGTTTAAAACAAACAATAATTTAGCATGTGTGGATCCATACATACAGAGGGGGAGGGATGAAGAAGGGTTTGCCAGTACCTGTTCACATTACTAGTACTGTAGCACAAATTTCCTCAATGTTAAACCTCATCATTGGCCTCCTCAGTTCTGGCAACAGACTGTAGGAAATGTAACCAATCATCTAAATTTGAGCACCCACAGATTCAGAAACAGAATATGGGGGAATATATAAGCGTTTCAATTCAGAGCTATGAAGCTAGATGTTTCTGGAGGGGAACTGGACTTTTCCATAGAGTAACTTTGCCTTCCACCCAATCTACTCTCGCAGTGAACCATCATGTGCCTCTCTGCTGTGTTCAGAAGGGAGCCCTTAGCAACCATTCTCCCTGGTTCCCAATTCATTTTCTTGGCTCCATTGATTATCTGCAAAGAACAGAATGAAATTCATAAAACAAAAGAACGGAAGATTGCTTTCCCAAATAAATTCATTATAGTCTACGTCCCCCGAGATACGCAGCAGCTACTTCTCTCAATATGCTCCCACTTCTGAGCGACTGTCAGTCCTGGGGTTATCTGAATACATTGTGGGATAATCAGAAGAACCTTTGACCAGTGCAGAAAACAACTTAGCGATTAGGAGGGTTGGAGAGCTGGGCACTGGGAAGCTTGCTTTCTTTGGCCAAAAAACTCAATTCAATCCCAAATTTCTTGGTTCAGCTCTGCATTTAATTTTCAAATGGAAGTAAGCTTAAATGGTTACTTTATTTTATTTATTTTATTGGTTCAATTTATATGCCACCCTTCTCCGGAGACTCAGGGCGGCTTACAATGCGTTAAGCAATAGCCTTCATATTTTTGTATATACCTGCTTAGTAGGGCTTTCGGGTCCCCCCCACAAGCGGTGTTCTTTTTTATACAAAATCAGCTTACTGCCCCACAATCCAGGTCCTCATTTTACCTACCTCGGAAGGATGGAAGGCTGAGTCAACCTTGAGCCTGGTGAGATTCGAACTTGCAGTAATTGCAGGCAGCTGGTGCTACTTAATAGCACTTTTGTCTGCTGCGCCACTAAGGCTCTTAAAGGAGGAGGTTAGAGGAAGAGAGAGGGACAGCCAAAAAATGAAGCAGGTCCAAGTTGCAAAATCCCATCTCTTTATCTGGATACCAAAAAGCTATAATCAAATGAGAGACTTGATTACCTAAACGTTTGCTTGCTTGCTTGTGCATATTATTGAAAGATAAAGGCCCATTTGAGGCTAACGTAATTTGGATGATTGCACCCATGTAGCTTTCTTCATGGTGTTACAGAAATAAAGTCCATTACCTTCTTCTGGAACAATGTTTGATTTCCCAGTCCTGCCAACGATCCTGGGATTCTATGTCAGGGGTACCCTGGTCCATGGATGGCACCAGGCCATGGCATGCCACATAAACAAGTGAAGACCCATCCACAGGATGCAGGAAGCACTCAAAATCACGCCCTCCGGCCTGTGGAAAAACAGTTTCTCCGCAGAACCAGTCACTGGTGCCCAAAAGGTTGGGGGCTGTTCTAAGTGATTCAAGAAGAGATCAAGGCCAATCTTGCTTTCCAGAACTGCCCATCTTGGCTTGGTGCTGACACCTGCAGAGATAGGAACATGGCTCCTACTAAGCCCTGGATCTTAAGACAAGAGACTTAAGGTTCTCTAAATGATGCTTAAATAGAACTTCTAGAACTTCCCTATTGGTCCTGCCGACTGTGTTGCTCAAAATTTTGGTTCAGCAACGTCCCATGGGCCACACATTTTTTATGAAAAGGCTTTTTGAAGGGGGCATTCTGCACATGAACACTTCTTTAGGGTATACGCTTTTCAGGGTGAGAAAAAATTCATTCGACCAGGTCTTTCCAACTTTTTAATTTGAAATCCAAACCTATGACTCATCTCTTAGAACACCTTAAGTGGTTTGGTTTGGTTTCACTAGCTGAATATTTCTGCACATTTTATAACCCGTTATAATCTTCCTTGTTAATAGTTGCATTTTATCCTTTGGCTGTTATTACAAGCTGTCCAGAGTACTGTTTGTTATTGGAAGGCATATAAATATTAATAGATAATAAATAAATAGATAATGAATACTAAATAAATAAATCATGGCATTTATTTGATTCTCAAATTGCACATCAGGCTCCAACAGCAACAGCTGTGACAGGTCATAAGCTAACTTTCTAGATTTGGTTAATTCTGCCAAAGCACCGGGAAGACGGGGCGAGCATTTGATTGCCTTTCCAGGCTCACGAGGAAGGTTGGGGGGGGGGGGGGGGGGGGGGAAGGCAGCCAAAATTGGTGCACAGCTTTGTAACTTATAGCATAAAGGCTGCCCGGCCCAGCAGGCCCAGATGTTCTCCTCTCAATCCAGTCGGAACATATTTGTTGTCTACTTCATGGAGACAGCTGTTTTTACCAAACAAAAGAAGGAAATGCAAAATTGTAGTCCGGGTTTTCAGTGCAAGTGCAAAAAAGCTGGTGGTGTTTGCATTCTTTGCGCCATGCATGCCTTAAGCTCTGCACCAAGAAGAAACCAAGGCCACGGCCATGTGTTCCCACATGCCTTTGTGCCTTTTTCAGATGCTTCTGTGCAAGGCAATGAGACTCTTCTTCCCACCTACCCAAGTCCTTAACTGGAACGTATCTGTGTGTTTTTTCCACAGGCTCTGTGCTCTTGATCCCAATTCTGTCTCCGGGCCCCTTGTTTCTTTAAAGCTACTGATTTCACTGGACCAAGACCAAGCCTATTGGTATGTTCACATTAATGACAGCTCTAGCTGAGTAGCAGGGAAGAAGGCGCAGTTAATCAAGTGCTCTCAAGGCTCTTGAGCAGTGTTTTCCTTCCACTAAATTGCTGACTCTTGCTGCATACATCTTCTATAGCAAAGGACACAGTCACCTCCTGTGGGGGAGCTCTCCTTCCCCCAGCAGTAAAACTGTCTTAGCCAGCTACCTGAAGCGACAAAACAGCATTTTTCACCACTAGACAGAGAATTCAACAGGGACTAGCTGCTCCGTTTTTAGAAGTCTGTTGGCACGTCAGGGGAGAGGAATCCTTTACAAGTGCTAGTAATACACAATGTATCAAGAAATGGGTTGCTGATCAAGGGCTGACTTTCGTGTCTGAATAAAAAGATATTGGCATTGCTAGCACGGAAAAAAAGGAGTGAGAGAATGCAGTCATAGAATGAAATCCCCTCATTGGCCCAATTAATATTGCTTCTTTGCTGGTTGCAAGCTGAATTTCTTCTCAGTGAAGGGTATTTTTGTTGTCTGTCTGTTTTTGTTTTTCTGGGAAGATCTGCTGTTAAGATCCGAGAGGCACTTTTCTGGATTTCATTTGCAACTGACTGTATGACTAGACCTCACTTAAAAGGTGTTACTAGTGCTAGAGCAAACAATATTTTTTTTTCCTCCCGACTGAGCCAGGACAAACATAAAGAGTGTCTGGTGAACCAAATCCTGAGTGGAAACTTGAGAGAGTACCTTCTCACACCATAAGACTTACCTGATGTATACTTTTAATGTAAAGCAACTGCTGCACTGTGTAATGTGACAAGACAATTTGTGCCTAGTATATTAAATCTAGAATAAGTCCCGATCAGGAAAACCAGAGCTGGCCACAGTTCCACACAGCAAACCCTTGGAGGAAACCCTGCCTTTAAAATGAACACGGACAGATCTTTATAACACGCTCATAGTAGTATCGTCAGTTATTTCTTAGTCCCGCATCTCGCCACTTGCAAATACCACTTCACGATACCTGCTGGACATGTTAAGTGAGGACTGGGCTTTGCTCGCTTCCCCACGGTGCGGATTTGGCTTTTGATTTTTGTTGGCGAAGGGGGGGGGGAGAGAGGGAGAGAGAGAGAGAGAGAGAGAGAGAATGAGATCGAGGCGAGAAGGAACTTTGGCTTTAATTCAGGGGAAAAGGAAATGTTGATTGATATGAAAGAGTAAAAGGGAGCCTCTGACAACACGCGCGCCGCACATTCACGCAGCATCGCTATCGCCGCCGACGCGCACACAGCCACCCTGCAATCTCAGCCCGGCACCTCTACGGCTCCGAGCCGCTCTCCTCCTCTTCTTCCTCCTCCTCCTCTTCCTCCCGCACAGGCGTGCGCGCACACACAGGGACACACATACACACACACACACACACACATGCGCCGCCGCCGCCGCCACCACCACCGCCACCCGGCGCTCTCTCGCAAGACTCCGGGGTAGCGCAACCGGGCCCTGCCGCCCTCGTCTCGGACGCAGTGACTCCCCGCAGATCCTGCTGCCTCGCTGCCAAGCGCGATCGTCTCCCGTCTCCCGCCGCCCGCTCACCCCCTCCCCTCCCCGCCCCACAGCAACGGCCTCTCTCGCCACGCCACCGGGGAGCCTCCATGTGTTTGGGGGAGAGGCAGCCGCCGCCGCCGCCGCCGCAGCAGCAGCAGCAGCAGCAGCCGCCGCTGGTCGCTGAGCCTCTCCGCCGGCTGCTTTCCGGCGATCACCGCTCCTCTTGGATTCCCGAGCGCGAAGGCGAGGCCAGAAGCAGCAGCAACAGCAGCAGCAGCAGCAGCGGCGGGCAAAGGATTCCCGCCGCCATCCCCCGCCCTCCAGCGGCAGGTGCCGCCTCAGCCGGGCAGCCTTCGCGCTCGCTTCTCCAGCCGCGTCTTCGCGCCTGCCTGCCGCCTTGCCTTCCCCGGCAACCCCAAACCGCTGAGCCGGCGAACCGCTGCCGCTGCCGCCGCCGTCGCCGCCGCCGCCGCTGAGCACTGACGGCCGGCCGCCACCGCCGCCGCTGGCCTTGCTTTCAGGTTTGGCTTGCTGGGTATGTTGGGGGTGGGGGTGGGGGTGGGAGAAGAAGGGGGAGGATCCCTCCGGCCCGGGTTAAAAGTGCAGCGGAGGATGGAGGCTGGCTGGAAGAGGACAGGGAGGAGAGGAGAACGCCTGCGAGCGAATCTCCTCCAGACAAGCTCCGGCTGGGGAAGGGAAGGGGCGCTGGGCTCAGATCTTTCCCAATTGGGGATAATGGCCAGGCTGGCCAGAGACGCATCCTGAGCGCTTGTCTCCTTTCCATCTAGTGCGGCTTCTTCTCCCGGCCTCCCCCCCACCCTTCGCCCTGCTCCGGCTCTGACCATGATGGACCTGAAGGTGGACGATGAGGAGGTGGAAAATGGGCAGCCGGTCAGCATCGAGGCATTTGCCAGCAGTTCCACCTTGCACGGCCTGTCCCACATCTTCTCCTACGAGCGCCTGTCAGTCAAGCGCATCTTCTGGACCCTGTGTTTCCTGGGCTCCTTGGCCGTGCTGGTCTTCGTCTGCAATGAGAGGATCCAGTACTACTTTCGCTACCCTCACGTCACCAAGCTGGACGAGGTGGCTGCCAGCCACATGACCTTCCCAGCCATCACCTTCTGCAACCTCAACGAGTTTCGCTTCAGCCGGGTGACCAAGAATGATCTGTACCACGCTGGGGAGCTCCTCGCCCTGCTTAATAGCAGGTGGGTCAAAAGATGGGGAGCGGGAAACCCCCCCCCCATGCCCTGCGAGTGTGCAAAGCCAGAGGTCCCGAAGCATCTCTGGGATGGCGTGCAACAGTTGGCGCACTTGTGGCCCACTACAGGAGGTGGTGTGTGCGTTTATGGGTGTGTTGGGACGTATTTGAACTGGGCACTGAAGTGTGCAACATGTATATTTTCATACTGTGATCTGACACACATTTGAGAGCGTTTCTGCGTGACAAGCTATTTAGCACTGGCAGAATGACAAACTGTTTCTGTATTGTTGTCAAAAAAAACTGCATGGCTTGTGTCTATAAAGTCAGCAGGAGTAGAGTCCCAAGTTGAGGGAGACTTTATATGCTTGGTCACTGACCTGGGTCTCGTATGGCTTTGGAGAGGGTTTGTGTCTGTGTTATACAGACAGCTGACCTTTTCCCAGGCTATCTGCCCCTTTGATTCCCACAGCAACAATCCTGTAAGGTAGGAAGGACTGAAATCATGACTGCTTCAAGTCACCCAGTGAGTTTCTAGGGCAGAACGTGGCCAGCTCTTTTTCAAGCCAGACGTGTGGCTCTGGGTGCTTGATTCCTTTCAGATGCAATGCATTTCCCTGTAAAAGCTATCTGCTACCTGCTTGTGGCAAAGACTCCCGTATGGCCCCCATGGAACCTGCCTCGATCCTGTTCCCTATTTTACTCTGTTCGTGCACTTTAAGGGTGATGTGCTCCCGTGCTGTGGATTGAAGCACAAGTATTTCTTGTACAACTGGTTGTATTTTTGACACAAGGCAGCTAATGTAGTCTACTGCTTGAACTCCCCAGTTTTCAGATTCTTGGAGGCGAGATCTGTAACCAGTCACGAATCAGCCTGAGAGGGTAAATCAGAGTTTGGGCGTCCTGGATATCAGCTGCAGAGGAACAACAGGGGGAGCCCCATCTGAGAGGAAACTGAGCCCTTGGAAGCTGAGGCTTCTCACTGCTATGTTTTCCATGGGCTCCAAAAAGCAGCTCCTGAGTCAGGATTCCAAGAGGCCCCCTAAAAAACCCCCAATTTCATCTTTCTCATCTCAGCATTTTACTGCCCTCTACTGGAGAGAATTGCAACTCCCCAGCACATAAAAGTAACGTCTCCTTTGAACTGAGCTTGGCTCCTATGAATTAACATATCCGTGTTTTTATCTTGGCAACCACACAAAAGTGGTTGGCTAGTGTTTTCATCCAGGATTTGTTTTGACTTCCCAGTCTAGACTATAGTTTTGGGATTACTGGGCAGTCTCCCATCTAGGACTAACCAGGTTTTTAGGTAATACCTGAATTGGTATTGGTCAATTCGATTAGGCCAGCTCAGCCAGGTGCTTCCATGTAACTTGATTCAGTTGTATTTCTAAAGACAGAAGGAGAGGATGAGATTTTCTGTCAATTCATTTTTATAGATTTTAACTCAGGATGGTATGAAATTTAAATGGCGGGAATAGAAGAGCTAGTGCTTTGAACCTCATGTTATAAAACTTGCTACTGGGATGTGATCTCTTTTAAATGGTATATGAAGGACTTTTCACGATTAAGAGGCTGGAGCAGAATTTTGTTTTCTCACTGCATCCGATATCAGAATGATTTTTCTCCATTCTTTCTTCTGTTGAAGTCCATGATTCAATCAGTTTTTGGAATTATATTTTATCTGAGTAATTTTATTTGCTTGAATGACAAATACTTCGCTACAGAACCAGACTTGCCTGGAGCAACTGATCCCCATTGCCTATCTTGCTTACCTGCTCTCTACCCAAAAGAAATAGATAAATATGACTATAGTACTGAATCATGGGGGAAAAAGCTAATTTTACAAAATGTCCCCTTTTCTTTCTTTCTTTCTTTTAAGAGCTGTTCTTTGGCCAAAATGCCACTATTTCATAGAGCATAACAAATCGTCCTTTATTTCAGAACATTAAAAAAAAACCAAAAAAGAACTAATTGGATTGGACAAAAAATTCCAACCCTATTTCTAGTAGCTGCCAGCCAGATGGTAGTGGAAAATTTAAAAATCTAAAAACAGACATTAAAAACAATCGGCCTCTCTTCCAGCCCTGCCTTTCCTAATGAGGTGTGGTGGTATATTGCTACTGACCAAGGAGGCTTTGTTTAGCTGTCAGGGCTCAGAGCTCAGGGTAGACAGCTCCTCCATGCCTTTGCCTCTACCTCTTTTTAAAGCTGACCAATTTAATGGTCATTAATTTTGTCAGGATTGGTTTTGTAAGTTAAAATGTGGCATTTTAATGAAAAACCTGCTGCCCTGAGTTAAGCCAATGGTCCATCTAATCAATTGGGTTTCATACAAATGAAGAGAGACAGCTTGGTGTAATATTTAAGGCTCCAGCTTAGAAACCAGGAGACTATAAGTTCCAGTACCACCTTAAGCATGAAAACCAGCTGGGTTATTTGGGGCCAGTCATAACTTTCTCAGCTCAGCTCTCCTTACAAGGTTGTTGTGGAGAAAATAGGAAGAGGAAGGAAGGAGTATTAGGTATGTTCGCTGCCATGAGTTACTTATAAAGTAATAAAGGTGGGATAAGAAAAATACAATAAATAAGTAAATAAAAATAAAAGTTGCCAAATCAGGGAACTGTCAACTAAGCATATTCCTGGCAGTTTATTCCGAATCTCTCTTGTGGGGGTGGAATCCAGAATTTAGGGCAGACTTGGTAGCCTGTCTTTGCTCCCTGTAGGCAGTATGGCTTGGATTTCTTGCTACCTGCTTCCCTAAAATTATTTGTGTGTTTGTGTGTGTGTGTGTGTGTGTGTGTGTGTATGTGTTTGTGTTTGTGTGTGTGTGTTTGTTCTTTTCCACAACTGTAATTTGGGAAAAAGAGAAGAAAAAGGGGTGGCATAGGCAGCTTGCATGTAAGTATTTGCAGCAGTCCAACCCATGGCACTGAACTAATGTGGTTCTCTATGTGCAAAATATGCCATCTGCTAATACATCAGGGTTTTTAGAACTCTCGAAGATAATAACTGTATATGTGTTGGTTGTGGGTGGTGGCATAGAAGTCTTACAGTTTCCTATTCTTGGTTCTCATGACAGAAGGAGCCTTACACAAAGCCAAGAATGGGACGTCTGAGGGGCTTCAAAATTGATACTCCTGCACTTCCACCCCACAAGATTAGCGATAAACTGTTCTCCTTTTCCCATTGTTCCACTATCCGGGTGGGTTTGGGATCTGGATTGTTGCGTGCAGTTTTGCATATTTATGGAAAATAAGCAACCTATGCATAACCCTGGTAAATTTACTTATCCCAAGAATCAAATTTACTGGTTTCTGGACGGAAAATACGTTTTTGATTTATTCTTTCATTTTGCCAGCCGAGCAATGTTTAAGGTTGGCCATAGGTTTCTCTGAAAGTTATGTAACTTTTCACATCCGAAAAATGTGCCAGCCAGATATTTATTCCTTTAAGTGCCAAGAAGCTAATTGGCTACTAGTTGACATTAGTCCCACAGCACCGGCCAGGTTTTCTCAGTCTGGAGCCACCCAAATAGAACGGGATGACGTCTTCCAGACTTCACCAGTCAGAGTTTAAATGCATCTAGAAATCATTAGATAGAAATGTCAATCAAGTAATACCACTGAATCCATCCTATACAATTGATTGTTACAGAGCTCTGTGGAATGGTGGCATTCTGCCCATTTCTGGACAGCCGGGGAAAGCCTCCAGTCTGTCTCCCCTATGCCCAGCAACCTGTTTATTTCCTTCAGAAATCTGCTTAAACGCCTGATACTTTATTTATAACCCTTATTGATTCCTTTTGCAAATAGAAAGCAGTTTAGACATGCAGAAATCAACATATCAAAGACACAATTAAAAGCGTTCCAGGGATCGTGCTAGCCTAAGTCATCCAAAAGCGAATAAAATGTTGTACTTGCAAATGTTATTGGCCAGTGTTTCTGGCCACTAAATAGCTATAGCATCCCAATCTGCCCCCTTCTTCATATAAACATGATCTGTATGGGAATCCTTGAAAATGTCCTACCAATTCTGTGTTATCAAAAGGAGCCAGTAAACGAGAATATATGTAGCTCAGGGTTGAACTACGAAGTCCTTGGTATACTCTTGAGTTTGTTTGTTTGTTTGCTTGATTACAGACCTTTCACTACCTGGCTAGCTAACATCATCAGTGCTAGTAAGTTTGGGGTTTGCACCCTGTTTATATGCAGTAGCTTGCCCTGCCAGTGTGGTATGGTTTTCTCAAGAAGGACCTTAAGCTGCAGGCCGTACTAGAAGCACTGATAACCAGAAAAATCACTATTACACATTTGTGTATGTTGGAAATTTAGGGACTGACATTATTTCAGGCTTCACCAGCGTACTTTGCAATTCTAATTGATTCTAATAGCCTGTTTTGCTGAACAGGTGCAGACAAACTGGGCAACATCCAAATTGTGCATTTGCAACCTGCACTGATTTGGCATATGCATATGCATATATATATATATATATATATATATATATATATATATAT
>WNWU01000036.1:12666677-12720070 GCA_012654045.1 Ptyas mucosa
TATATATATATATATATATATATATATATTCTGAGGTTTTTGCGGGTGTTTGTATGTAGGTCTTTGGTTATTTGGGTTTTCTCCCGCGTAAAATTGGAAGTGTCTTGGCGACGTTTCAACGAAGCCTCATTCGTCATCTTCAGGCTGGTGTTTTTAGCTTTGTGCTTCTAGGAGCAATGTGTGATCGCAGCTGTTTCTTCCTTTAAACTGCTAGTGGGGGTGTGAACTGATTGGGTGGGAGCTTGGCTGTGTTCTGATTGGCTGAACACACCCCCATCCAATCAGAGCACAGCCAAGCCCCCATCCAATCAGAGCACAGCCAAGCCCCCAACCAATCAGAGCACACCTCCACCCAATCAGAACACAGCCAAGTTCCCACCCAATCAGTTCCCACCCCCACTAGCAGTTAAAAGGAAGAAACAGCTGTGATCACACATTGCTCCTAGAAGCACGAAGCCGAAAACACCAGCCTGCCTTTTTTTTTCTGGCAGCTAGCAAGCACTCTGCTGCCCATTGGGAGACTAAGGAGACTAAGATAGATCTATTTCAGACTTATTAGTCCTCATCAGTTAGCTACACCCTCATCCCATGTATCCTCCCTGTAAAGGTACAGTATTTGTTTTCTTTTCTTTTCGTAGGCCTTATGCGTATTTCTCTTTAGCCAGGTTCTTCCTACATAAACCAAGATTTTTATGCAGCCCTAGTTCAGTGAAATCACAATCCACTAGTTTCTAGAAAGCTTCTTCAGAGCCTTCATTGCAATTTTTCCAAGCATTTCCACCATTATTTTCTAGTCCTTAGCTTTAAAGTCCTAGCTTTAAATCAAAATGAGGTTCAGGGAATTAAAGGTGTTCTCAAGAAACACCATTCAAGTGCCAGATGGCTGTCCTAATAAGAGAACAGAGAGCATTCCTGTAAGGTAGGAAAGCAACCAGCGCAGCCTGAGGTCTGCCACAGCCCTTTTGGCCTTCTGCAAGGGCATTAACCCCAGGCTGTGCCAGCTGACTCAGGGTCCTGATGGAAGTGCTCTGCTCTGGAGGTGGCTGGTGGACTCATAGGGAAGAGACCATCACTATCCCATTCTTGTTTGTGGTCTTTCTGGTTTTGGACCTATGTAATCTTGTTAAGTATAATATTTATTATTTTAATTGTAAACTACCCAGAGTCCCATTGTAGAGTAAGATGGGCAGCATATAAATTCAATAAATAAACCACAACGTCCAAACTGTTGTGGCTGGGAGTTGAGTTTGGAGAGCTTAAAAGAAGGAACTAGGTGCCCTGAGCCTTGCAAAACACACCCGTTAACATCCCCCGCCCCCGATGCTTCGCTGTATGCCTTCCCACCACCACCACATCTCTTGACTTCTGTCACATTTGGAACGTGGCTTTTGACCCTATTTATGAACTCATGCTATCGTTGCAAAGGATGATCCTCATCCACCAGGCAGGCTAATGAAGAAGCAGGCTGGGTTGAAACATTAAAGCTGGCACATCCTGTGTCCCGGGGAGATAGGAAGTATTGAAACCACTTCTTCGATTCCCCAAAGAGACATGACTTGACTGCTGTTAATGAAGCGGACACGATGTGTATTGGTATTAAACATCCACAGGCTGTGAAGGGGTAAATGCATAACACAAGTGTGTGCAAGGCTATGCCTAAACATTTTGACTGTCTCTTTCCAGAATATAAACTCCGTACATTGACACCCTCACTGTTTCACATGCACTCCCTTCTTTATGACAAGAGTTGTCATAAAATCAAGGGAACAGCCGATATCTGCTTTTTTTTTTTTTTTTTTTTTTTGGTAGTGTGTAGCTGTCATGCAGGAGAACAACATCTTGGTTGCTAATGTAAAATGTGTTATGCCTTTGGAGAATGGAAAAGCTGCCTCAGTGGCAAGTGGCTGCTTCTTTTCCTTTTTTAGGAGTAATTATATAATCTGAAAACGCCTGGTTAGTCTTGCAAGGAGTGAAGAACAGTTGCTTATCTTCAGAGAAGAGTCTCAATGTTAGGTTTTAATTACACTGTGTGCTTTCACTGCTGGAACTGAGAAGTCCCAGGTGTATCTCCAGCATCCATCTGACCATCCCACCCGTCTTACAGATGCTTTGCCCAGGAGCATCTGAGGTTTCAGGCGCTTTCTCCGTGAATTGAGCCAACCCAACCCAACCAATAGGGACACCCAAACACAACCCTTGTGACTTTGCTCTGGATTTTTCCCCCCCTCAGGTACGAGATTCCGGACACCCAAATGGCTGATGAGAAACAACTGGAGATCCTGCAGGAGAAGGCAAATTTCCGCAACTTCAAGCCCAAACCTTTTAACATGCGGGAGTTCTCGGACCGAGCTGGCCATGATATCCAGGAAATGCTGCTCTCCTGCTTGTTCCGTGGGGAGCCATGTGGCCCCGCTGACTTCAAAGTGGTGAGTGTCTGGCTTCTTGTCTCTCTGAAGATTGTGAGGCAGGGATTAAATGTTACATTTGGGTCATGTTGGGTATCCGCAGAGAGAAGAATTTATGTTGTGCACGGCGTTGGCATCATTGTGGAGAAAAGAGGAGGCAGTGTATTGTATTGACTTGTTGTGACAATGCAGATAGGCTTATTTCTTTATTATTGCTTACATAAATTTATAGACTGCTACAGCACACTGACTTGAAGTGTTTTACAAGAACAGGCAGGATTTTTTTAAAAATAATGATTTTTTTAAAAAAGCAAACAAACCAACCTCAGCCCACATTATATAAAAACTGTGATCAGACAGAATAAAATGGAACAAAAAAAAACCCAAACAGAAAATAGAAGATCAACTCAACCTAATGCCCAAATTCCTCTTGAAAAAAAGGCTAATAGTCTACTGAAACCCCCAATAATTTGGGTATGAAATGGACCTCAAGGGATAAGTACAATTTGGGATTATTCCCCAAAAAAGAGGCCTGTTGTTTAATTTTGGGATGGAGATCCTATGCATCCTCTTTTGAGAAGACCTCACAAGACAGGCATTTTACAGAGGAGATGGACCTCAAGGTAAGCAGGAGCTGGGCCTTCTAAAAGAGCTTTATAGATTTATACTAGCTATTTGAATTTTGACCCAGAAACCTACTGGCAACCAGAGCAGTGACAATTCCACAGGTGTTATGCTGTAGAAATAACACACCTCCAGCAACAGCAGGACTGTCACAATCTGAATCATGTTCAAATGCAACCTCATGTAGTGTGCATTACAGCAGTCTGAGTGCAAGGCAACAAGAGCACAAGTCACTGTCATAAAGACTTCCTCGTTGAAAAAGGACTGCAACTGTTGAAGTTGTGCAAAAGTTCCCATAGTCATGGTCTCCCTCTACTGTTCAAGCAGAAGTTGTGAACACCTTGACTTGCAGATCTGGTCTTTTAAGGAGAGTGTGGTCCTTTTAGACCTGATCTAAGAACTGGGGAAAGACTGTTTATCTAGAAACAGCACTTCCATCTTATTCTGATTCGGACTGATTTTTGTTGTTGTTGCTATTGTTCCATCTAGTTCCTCACAGCTTTTAGGAACAAACCAAGAACTTCCAGTCTATCTCCATCCTTGCCTGGGATAGCGATATATAATTGAATATAATCAGCACATAAAGGATAGCTCACTCCAACTGATGGATTTATGTAGACATTAAATTACCTCAGAGAGAGAACCGAACTCTATGGTAGCCACACATTATAATATATATAAAGGAATCATAGAATCGTAGGCCTGGAAGGGACCTTGGAGGTCTTCTAGTCCAAATCCCTGCTCAAGGCAGGAGTCTTATACCATCCCAGCCAAATGGTTCTCTGGTCTATTTTTGAAAACCTCCCCTGATGGACACCCAGGAGACAAGCCTGGGAAAATTTCACTGTTGGAAATGTTTTCCTTAATTCTAGGTTGTATCTCTCTTTGAAAAGCTTCCATCCATTCTTGTCCTGCCCTCTGGTGTTGTAGAGAATAAGGCAATCCCTTCTTCTTTGTGATAGCCCCTGAAGTATTAGAAGACAGTTATCATGTCCCCCCAGGCCTTCTCTTTGATAGGCTAGAACAGTGATGGCGAATCTTTTCGGCACTGTGCCGAAAAGGTTGCGTGGAAACGTTGCATGCACACACACACTCATCAGGGCCGCACTCCAGAAAAGCCAAATTTCCAGGTTCTAGCACACATGTGTGCCTGATGATCAGCTGACCAACACACACGCGCATGCTGGTTTTTGGCACTGCTGCATGGGCGAAGGGATTGCATTCTGGAAAAGCCAAACTTCCGGCTTCTGGTGCGCATGCGCACCCGACAATCAGCTGGCCAGCACGCATATGCACACCTGTTTTCGGCACTGTCACACATGCAAAGGACAGCTGATCATCGCATGTGCATGCATGCCAGAAACCTAGAAGACAAATAGGCAAGGTCACGCGTGCCTGGCATCATGGCTTCAGCTGCCACTTTGGACACGCGTGCCATAAGTTCGCCATCACGGGGCTAGACATACTCAGGTTCCTCAACTGTTCATCATGTGAGATAGCCTCCAGACCCTTTATCGTCTTTGTTGCTCTTCTCTGCACACTTTCTAGGATCTCAACATCTTTTTTGTATCATGGTGACCAGACCTGGATACAGTATTCCAAGTATGGTCTCACCAGTGCAGTGTAAAATAGTACTATCGCTTCTCATTGTCTAGACATTATCCCTCTGTTGATGCAGCCTAAGATTGCATTGATTTTTTTTTTGGCAGTTGCAATGGTGGTCCACTAGGACACCTAAAAATCCCTCTCATACTTACTATTATTGAGCCAAGCACCACCTGTTCGGCACCTGTGCATTTGATTTTTCCTGCCTAAGTGCAGGACCTTACTTTCCTCACCACTGAACTGCATCTTGTTGGACAGGGCCCACTGCTCAAATTCGTCAAGATCGTTCTGGATCTTGAGACTATCTTCAAAAAGTATTAGCTATGCCCCCATAGCTAATGGTGTGTTGTCTGCCAATTTGATGAGTTCAACTATAAGTTCAACAAGCTCAACTATTCCTCCCTTCCAACTACCAATTGGAACTGCCCTCTTAGGGAGGATCAGGATCACCATAAAATGATGCCCTCAGCCTCACAAACGGTGCAAAATACCAAGTCAGTATTATTCAATGCCATCAAAATGCTCCATTAAGACCAGACATGCACTCCCTTCTTGTGGATCCTGATGACAGTCATTCACTGGAATGACCCATGCCGAAATCTGAGGTGAGGGATCTAGATAATTCATTTTATCTAGGATACGTGATGACTGAAGCCACACTATCTTCTTCAAAAATCTCCCCCCCTAACGAGAAGGTAAGAAAATGGACAAAAGTTGTCAAAAATTGCTGTTGGAGAGATCCTCTGCTAGGAGGGGCGCACCACTGTCTCCAAGTCAAGTAGTTGTACCCCTTCCAGTAAAGAGGCATGTTTCCCTTTCCAAAATGAAGTTTCTGAGTTCAATGCACAATGATGTGTCTTAAGCTACCCTATTCACTTCCTTAGACTATGAGTTCAAAAGAATCCAGGATGATTTCTGATGGTGTAACCTCACTAATCTTGCTGTACTGAAATCCAATGGCATCCAATATAAAGTGAATATGAGCAATGTTATCAACAAGGACTTAAAAGCATATCACAGCAGCCTGCAAGAAAAACTCCCCACCTGCTCCTCAGCAGAAGGCTGTGGATAAGCTTGTATAAGGCACTGGACAAGAATCTGTTCTTAACACCTCCATGTTCAGCTGCATTCACTCTTCATTTCCATAATATTGGACTAGGCATCTCTTCTGACCCTTCAGCTTCTGGAGACCCTTGATTATCCAAGAAGCAGGATCAGTGACTACAGAGAGGCCACATGGGAGCAGTCTTGTCCAACACCTTTCCTGTCTCTGAGTTCCAGAATTCAAAAAAGCGTGTGACAGAACTTTCTGCCTGGTCCCTGGGAAAAATCTCCTAAGCACCGTTAGAAAACCCATAGGGTCCATCAGGCCACCCTAATTGGTTCCACAAGAGCATAATCCACATATCAGCCATATAATAACCTGACCTGATTATCTTGTCTTCCAACGCCCAAACACATCTCATCTGCTCTAAGGTCAACACCAGAACTAACATGTGACTGCCTGTATATGCCAGTCTAGAAATCATCTGGGACAAAGGCATAGTTACCATGGAGGACGTGCCATGCTAGTCCTGTCTAAATCCCACACTCAGGGCATCGTGAAACACCCCACCTCATTTCTAATAGCTTTGGGACTCCTGGCAGTGAGATCTAATTTTTCAGGCAGGGTTGCTGCTGAGTAGCAGAATGGTCAGCATACACCAGCAGCCATAGTTTGACTCTTTGGCCCAATTTCAACTTTCAGGCATTCATACCTGGTTATCTGTAAAGCAGCATATCTAATCACAATTAAGGTGTCACAAAACATCCCCCCCCCAACCTTGGATTTGGGGCTGCTGAAATAGAGAAGGGTAAATCTTGCCATGGTGATATCCGTGTCTGTGTCCAACTGTGCTTCATTTCAATGATGCCTGGCAGGACTGCACACTCATCTACCACCAAGTTTTGGATGAATGTGGCCTTAACCACCCAGAAATGTGACATTGATTGATTGATTGATTGATTGATTGATTGATTGATTCGATTTATATGCTGCCCTTCTCCAAAGACTCAGGGTGGCTTACAGTGCGTTAAGCAATAGCTTTCATACTTTTGTATATACCTGCTTTAGTAGGGCTTTTGGGGGCCCCTAAGCGGTGTTCTTTTTTATACAAAGTCAGCTTATTGCCCCCACAATCCGGGTCCTCATTTTACCTACCTCGAAAGGATGGAAGGCTGAGTCAACCTTGAGCCCGGTGAGATTCAAACTTGCAGTAATTGCAGGTAGCTGGTGCTACTTAACAGCACTTTAGTCTACTGCGCCACCAAGGCTCTTACATTCAACAGCAATAGCCTGAGGTCACCTTCCAGACCCAGAAAGGAGGCAGATAGTTTAAAAGCAGGAATTTTCAACTGAGTCTCCTTTCTCCTGGAAGGGCCAGACTCCTGCATCCAGCCATACCCCCTACATTGCTACATCCCTGTAGCAATTTGTTGCTCAACATCAGCATCTTCTGAGGTTTCACAGATCCCTCCCAAACTGTCCCAAACTTTTTTCATATCCTATACTCCCATATCACAACTCAGTGGGGCAACAGTCTGAAACATCACTCATACTGTCCTGTTTAGAATCTTAAGAAGTGCAGGATGGTTCCCTAATACCCGGCTGTGTCCTCCTTAATGTTTGCTTCCAATTTTGTGCCATCGTGGGTTCACTGCAGGGTGACAGCAGGACCATGCAGGATAGCCACCATAATTCCGTGCCTTCTGTCCGAGTTGATGACACTTAGTCTAGATTTAGTTAACATCATTTGACATACATTGTTAAATGATGAAATAATTGCCCACCTATTTAATCAATCTAAACGATTGGTTAAAAAAAACAAAAACCACTGTGGAAAATACATACAGGAATCAAAGAGAACTATTTTGAATAACTAATATACTTTGAGAATCAAAGATAACATGTCCAAAGTACGAGTTCCTATGAAGTTGGAGACATTTTATACCCTGGAGATGAGTTTCCTAAAGTTTCCTGAGGGCAGAAGAAGAAGCAATGGGTGGAAGCTAATCAAGGAGAGAAGCAACTTAGAACTAAGGAGAAATTTCCTGACAGTTAGAAGAATTAATCAGCGGAACAACTTGTCTGCAGAAGTTGTGAATGCTCCAACACTGGAAATTTTTAAGAAGATGTTGGATAACCATTTGTCTGAAGTGATGTAGGGTTTCCTGTCTGGGCAGGGGTTTGGACAAGAAGACCTCCAAGGTCCCTTCCAACTCTGTTATTCTATATCTTCTAAAGACATCTGAGTTCTGTGTGGAGAAGAATGTTGGGAGAGATAACGCTTTAGACTGATCTAGCAGGACTTATTTTAGGGCAACAACTGGGAACTTGGGCAACAGGTACCTTAACATTTTGAGTGTTTTTGCATCCAGTATATAGTGTGCCTATGATATATGCTAATGCCTGTATGTCTCTATTAAATGGGATTAATTCACGGTCCAAATGTATTGATTAGAAGACTATGTAAAACCAACATGTTATTATCTCTGATGGGTGGAGGTTGCAATTCCATGTTGTTGTTGTTGCCCTTCCCCTTCTCTTCTCTTCTCATCTCCTCATCCTTCTCCTTCCCATATGTTTGCAATGTCTGCTTTGTTTTGCACTGTGCTCAGCTAGTGCTTCTAGCAAAGCTATCAGTGCATGTCGCAACAAGAGGCTTTGTTTATCAGTTGGTTTGTTGCAAAGCCGGAGATTGAATTGAGATTGAGATGGAGTCATTGGCCTAAGATTGCCCAGCTGGCTTCCATGCTTAAGGGGGGACCAGACCCAGAATCTCCCTGCTCCTAGTCGAGCATCTTAACCACTATACCGTGATGTCTACATTGTGTAAAGAATCATAAAGACGTGTGGATGATTCAGAGCAGGGTTAACAAATAGCTGCTGAGGAAATAATTTACCATTCTGTATCCTCAAAGGCAAAAAATTTAAAAACTGTTGGAAACCTGAATTTCCCTAGGTGTATGGCAATGAATGCTATGGCAACTGTGTGGACACGGTAAGGTATTGTGGCCCAAGCTGAACCATGCATGTCTGTGCCTTTGGAAAGATGCTCTGTTGGGGGGGGGGGGGAATGTGCAGCATTAAATCAACAACAGGGAGGAAAACTGTTACGGGGAAAAGTGGCTGTTTTCCAGCTTCTACAATTTGTTGTCTCTTTGGAAAGAAGTCTCTGGTAGTAGCAGCTAGATACAGGTATTGATATGGAGTGGAAGATGTGATATATGTTTATTAGCACCACTGAATTGTTTAACTTCTTGGCTGAAGTTAGAGCTTCAAGGCTGCTGCAGGACAGAAGGTTCCACCTTGCTATGATTGGCTCTGGATATCATGGGGGGAAAATAAACCAGCTTGATATGTGTTTGTTTTTGCATTGGGCTACTATTGCTGGTTTGTCTCATCCAAAGAGAAACTACATTTCTCTTACCATTGCTGAAGTGGTCTAGCTGTTTAAGCCTCTCATTTCTAAAGGGCAAATCACAGCCAAAAAAATAAAATAAAATAAAAGTGAGGATCTCCAATAATGGCTCAAGTTCCATTGTGAAGGAACAGAAAAAAAATAATAATAAAATGAAATGAAGAATGCCAGGTTAGGAAGCAGATCTGCGGGGATCCACAAAGGTTTTGCCATCCACAGATTGCTTGCAAAATGAGAAACGCAATTCCCCGGTGTGATCAGTCAGCTCACAAAGGAGCAAATGATCCATACAAGTTCAGGTATTTGATCCAAACAAATTGGTGGAAAAGGAAGGCTTCCCTGAGGGATATGGAGATGTGACATTTAATGGAACAACAGTGTATTCTCGGTACTGCATTAATTACACAGACTGAATAGATTTATCTAGTTTTGTTTGATTTACCAGAATATTCGGTATTACTGGATTGCCTGCAGGCTAGTCTGCCTCAGCCATGTTTCCCCCCCCCCCAAGTGGGAACCTCAAATAACCAATATTGGTATGCACTATCCCACACATGTTACATGGGATATAGCATGGGAGAGTTGAGTCCTAAAGGCTTTTGTTCCTATGAAGCGATTTTACAGAGCCAAACTAACCTTGGGAAGACAAAAGAGCGAAAAAGGAGAGACAAAGCTGACATGGAAAGAACGTCGCCAGACATCACTGCGTACAAGTAAAGCTTGATTATACGATTGGGAATAAGAACAAAGGACCAAACACTTGTCAACAAATTTTCTAGTGTGTAATTGATTTTCATTTCATGGATTGTTGGTTGCAGGTGTATTATGGCTCAGGAGCACGGCATATAAGGAGGAGCATGGCAGGTGGGGAGGCAGGCATTAATCCGCCACCTTAGCCTCCTTCAGCCGTTCTATGTTTCATATTTGCAATACCACAAGGAGAAAGATTTCCTAATGTTGTAAGTAATCTATATAAACCTTGTATGTGGGTATCCTTTCAGGACTACCCAAAGGTGCTTTTTTTCAGGAGGCAACTGGACTTTCTTGTTTTTTCTTTGAAGATGTTTCGCTTCTTATCCAAGAAGCTTCTTCAGCTCTGACAGAATAGTGGGGAATGGAAGGGTTTATATTCCTTGCAGACAGCTGGTCATTTGCATCCTTTTAGAGGGTGGTTGAAACAGAGGGTAGTGAGTAGTGGTGCTGGTTCCTGTAATCTGCAATTTTTTTTTCCCTCTGGAAATCCATTCCTACTCCCGCACCATTCAAAGGGTCTTCATCCCAAATTGTATAGCTAAAGGTCTGTAGAGATTCTCGGTCATCCAGGTCATGGTTGTCCCAAAGGTGCTTTTTCCAGTTGCCTCCTGAAATAGCACCTTTGGGACAACCATGACCTGGATGACTGAGAATCTCTACAGACTTTCAGGACTACCAAAATTCTCCACCCCACACATCATGACCTCATTGTATGGTCCCAGTCTATTTTGCCCCCAGGCATAGACCCACACATGTAACCTACTCTAGGTTTGGTCAACATCGTTAGACATACCTAGTTAAATGATAAATTAATTCCCAATTCCAATTCTATAACCAATGATTTGTTATGTAAAAGGATCCCTCTACTCAGGAGCAAATAATGTAAAAACAAAGTCAGTGTGAAACAAAATGGGTGGCAAATAAATTTAATAAATAAAAATACTACATTTACATTGGCTGTAAAGACAGTGATGGCAAGCCTATGCCGCGTAGGTCACAGTTGACATGCCTTGCCATTCTTGGTGACGCGCCAAGCCCCTGGACCCTCTGGAAGTCACGTGAGAGGGCCCTGCTCTCTCACATGGCCTCTTGAGGCCTCCAAAATCCGTGCAAGCATTCTCAGACAATTTCCAGAGACTTCAGAGGCCCCATGAGAGCAGGGCCCGCTCGCAAGGCCTCTGGAGCTTCTGAACTGTGCATGAGAACAGGGAGACCTTTCCAGCTCTTTTCGGTGACTGCAAGAGCATTCCCTGAAGTTTCTAGGCCTTGTGCGACCTGGAGTTGGCTCAGATAGGCATTTTGAAAAATATTTACTATTATGTATTTATCAATGAAGTAATAAATTTAAATTAAATTTAAATTACTCTTCATTGTGGATTGTCTCTCTTTCATCTGAGCTTTCTTAGAGTAGTGATGGCTAACCTTTTGGGCTGGGCATGTGAAAAATTCAGAAAATGCTTCCGTTGACTCTGCTGGAATCTCTCTGTCTCTCTCTCTCTCTGAGGAAGGGGGAGAGAAAGAGAGGGGGGAGGAGAGAGAGAGAGAGAGAGAGAGAGAGAGAGAGAGAGAGAGAGAGAGAGAGAGATGCCAGCAGAGTCAACGGAGGCATTTTCTGAATTTTTCACACGCCCAGCCCAAAAGGTTAGCCATCCTTGCTCTAAGAGTACAACCAACGCCCAGAAGGAAATTGTGATATTTGTAGAGGAAAGGCACAGTGTCAGGGATGATATCTACTTAACTTCCCAACCGGTTTGGAAGTGCACGCTCACACTTCACTTCATTCATGGGTGCGTGCATCACATGCGCGCTCAGACCTTCTGCGCATGCGCAAACCCTTCTGCGCATGCGCAGAGGGAAAAAAACAGGTTACTTCCTGGTTAAAAACAGGAAGTAATGATGACCAGGCGAGTGGGCAGGACCTCACGCTGCCATCGCTACCGGTTCTCCGAACCACCGGCTGCCATCGCTATCAGTTCGGCTGAACCAATCCGAACCGGGAGCATTTCACCCCTGCACAGTGTGTATTAAGGAGCAAAAGCAAAATAGAGTGGAGCATATAAAAGAGCACTAGAACTTGATTCAACTGAGGTTGGTGCAATTGGGAGGCCTCAAGCTGGACAGCAGCCTAAGTGAAAGAAGTAATAAATAATTTTGATAGGAGAGGTTTAAAGAGAGCTGAGAGGACGGAAGGGTGACTGAAAAAGGCCAGAGGGGAAAGGTTACAATAATGAAAGTGAGAGATAATCAAACATATAAGTTTTAGGGCAAGGGGTTAGCAGAAAGATGTCTGATAGTATCTTACCTTATGACTGGTGGGCATCCTGCTCTGCTTACTTTATAGCTTCTGAGATTTTGATCAGGAGTTGCACAAAAAGCAGCTACCTTATCTTCAGTTCCTTAAAAACTACAAACTTGTTCCTTTAAAAAAAAAGAAGAAGAAAAAGGCCTGTCATCCTCCAGATGCTTAATGTGCCCAGTGCTAATTTTTGTAACAGTGTGATGCCACTGAAGGACTGTCTGTAGCTCTATGAACCTCTTCAGAGGTAATTTATAGTCATTCTCGGAGTCCTTGTGATATGTTCTGCCACATAGAAAAGTGGGGTTTTTGTGAATTTGAATCAAGAGCACCCTGATTGTAGAAATCCCTTTTGAGGGAGGTGAGACTGGCTCCTTTGTTATGTACGGCTTGGGTAAAGAATGGTTTAATCTGCTGTGTTTTTACACTTGCGCACTATATCATTATTTCATTGTAATAGCAGAGATATTTTCACATTTTATTGTGTGATATGATTTTTTTGCTCCGATATTACAGGTTTTTATTATGTTGTTTATGTTGTTTATATTGTGCATCGCTCTGAGAATTTGGTTGGAGAAGAGTACAGTTTATCAATTTAAGAGAGATATAAAAGAATAAATAAAATTATAGAAATGTGGGAACACAAAAAATCTTGTCATATGTTTCCCTAGATACTACCGTCCTTGAAAATTTAGAAGCCAGGATTTATAGAGAACAATCTAAGTGAAATAAAGATTTTCAGCACTGGGGAAGTACACAGAACCTCTCAAGAAGCTCCCAAGTAAAGGCTAATGGAGACCCCCGTACTTCCAAGATCTTATTCTTTAGAAAACTCCTGCAGTATAGCAGCTGACACCTCCTTGTCTAGTTAGGTCTGTGTTTCAAAATTCTCATGCGGAAAGCAGAAAGGAACTGCAATCTCCCAATTTTGTTCAAATATCCTGATGCTTGTTAGGACTGGCCACAGCTGATGAAAACTAGACCCTTGTAAACAACTGGATCGGCACAGGTTGCCTAGCATAGTCTGACTACAAACTGTCCTCCTTTTGAAACCTTTGAAACATATCCCATGTCTAATTCAGAGCCCATGATTCAAAGCGGAAAGAAAAGACTGGTAATTGGATGTATGGATACACCCCTTAAAAGCAGACACGCTGTTCACATATGATCCTCTACCCATAGTGCATTCAGCACTGAAGAGTATTATCTTGGTTGGGAAGCAATCCCAGGTTTGTTCTGTAGGGGCACCAGAGTTGTAGGTTCTCTCCCTAGGGAGGTTTGATTGAGTGCTCCCTGTTTAAGTTTATGGTAAATGGTTAACTTAAAAAAAAAGTTAACTATGTATTAACTATGGTATTTTATTTTGGTTTTAATCAGTTATACCAGCAGTCCCCAACCTTTCTGGCTCTGCAGATCAGCAGTGGAGGTGACGGCAAGGGGGAGAGGGGGTAGCAATAGCAAGAGCCCTTAGACTTATATACTTGTGTATATATGTAAAGCACTTCATAGTGCTTTACAGCCCTCTCTAAGCTGTTTACAGACTCAGGCTATTGCCCCCAATAATCTGGGTCCTCATTTTACCCACCTCGGAAGGATGGAAGCTGAGTCAACCTTGAGCCTGGTGAGATTTGATCTGCCAAACTGCTGGCAGACGGCAGTCAGCAGAAGTAGCCTGCAGTACTGCACTCTATCCACTGTGCCACCACAGTTCTTCATATAGGATGATTGTGCGCGCATGCCCGCCGTTTGTACAAATGGAACTTTGCACACTCACACGCTCACCTTCACTTGCATGGTTGGGTTCCCAAGGGACCATGAACTGGTACCGGTCTATGGACCAGGGTTTGGGGACCCCTGAGTTATACTATATTTTAATTTGATGCTTTTTTAGGACCAAAAACTGGGCTATTTACATTTCTGTAAATGATTTTTTTTTAAAAAAAATAATAATACTAAGAAATCTTAATAGTGACAAAGAGAAGTCTTACCAAGTTTGTTTCTAAGCCGGGAATAAAGAAGGCAGAGGTGAAGTTTATTCCAAGAATGCAATATACAAACATCAGCAGTTGGAGGTGGCAGCAGTTTTAAGTCTCTCTCAACAGCCCCTTATATAGGAAAGTCTTGATTTTTTTTGTTCTTCAAAAGCATGCAAAAACATGCCCTCCAGGAATTCTAAGAAAATGCACTTAGCCGGCATTCCAAGAAGTGGAGCCTTTGCACTTAGGGATCCTAGTGAGCCGTGGTTTCTGCTTGATTTACATTTGTTGATTGGAAACAGTAATCTCATTGGGGAAAAGGCTTTCTTCCACCACCACCCCTTATATGATCAAAGAGATCACAAGTTAAGTTTTACAGAGGGAAGAATGTTTACCCGAATACAGTTTCAGACGAAGAACGTTACTCAATTACATTGGTGTCTTCCATTGCATTTTGATCTTGATTCTAGAGCCTATTCTAATTGGTGATTTCGAATCTTTTGTCTTGATTTTAGCAGGAAGACTGTGTGGCAGGAGGACTTCGATTTCTTTTCCACAGAGGAGGTTGCAGATCAGACGAGTAGGAGTGTCTGAAACATCTTCCTTTATATGTATTTCAAATTTTTTGAGGGAGTGCTAATCCTGCCTGTGAATCTGTGCAAGTATTTCAGAGCAGGGACAGCCCACAGAATAGATTCTCAAAATTCTTGCTGTTTCTCCAAATTAAGGGACTAAGTGATATGCCTGCAGGGTAGGTAGTATTATAGCAGGATGGATTTGGAGTCATTCATTCGTTCTTAGCACAGCTCACACCTACACCAGCCAAGTGTGGCTCCAGCATTGCTTATTAATGAGACAACTCATGAGAAATTAAAGTTTTTAGGTCGTAGTGTCATATGTCTGCTTTCGTACGGGTAAATTCCATTGAATGTAACAGCGTTTGTAACTGAGTAGACATGTCCAAGGCTGCATTGTTAGAAAAGCAACAATTACTTTGTTTTGTGAGGAACACATCCAGCTTCCTTTCAGCCCTCTTCCCAAAGTAGAATAAAAGGGATATTATGAGAACACAGCCTTGGGATATTTTTTTTCAAGAACTGGAGTAATGAAGTCATTTGATGCAGTGAAATAATTGATCCGTCCTAATTATGGCAAGTAAAGGAAGTGATAATGAGGCTTTCAAATGTTGTTTGTGAAAGATGTACTTGTTACAAGAATTTGATATGAAGAGTGAGAGCCAGTTTGGTCTAGTGATTAAGGCACCAGGCTATAAACCAGGAAACTGAGAATTTTAATCCTGCCTCAAGCATGAAAACCATCTGGGTGACTTTGAGCCAATCATTCTCTCTCGGCCCACAATGTCAGGCTTGGGTGACGAAGTTGTCAGTCAATTCCTAAGACAAGCAATGGACCAACACTTGGGTGATTAAAAAAAAGAAAACACAGACCCCATACTTGTGGGGAAAAGGCTAAGAGGAAAGAAAGATGATAGAAAGAGAATAATCACGCAGGGTCTGAGTATTTCTTTCCTTCTGATGGGATTCTGGCTTCATGCTAGCAATTTAAAACACTTCCCTGCATGATTGTTTGCATTATTAATTAAAAGGGTACAGTAGTCTTCCAACTGGGTGAAGATCTTCCATTAAACCTTAATGGATTTTACAAGTTGAACCTCTGCAGCCATGAATAAGCATATCAAACTTCAGTGGAGCTGACTCCCAGGGATCAGGCATTGGATTGCGGATGTACTCCATTAGCTTTCCTATGAAATTTCACTACTGATTTCTGTGTTTGTGTCTAAGGTGGAATTTTTAAGCAGAGGGTTAGAACTTCTCGTCTCCTGCTATATCATCGTTAGCTGTATGCATATAGACCCAGCAGCTGGACTAAGGGGAGAATCTGGATGTGGTGCATGCTTTTTTTTTTTTAACATAAATAAGTCTTCATCTAGTGTTGGTATAGTCCAGGGGTCTGCAATCTTAAATACTCAAAGAGCCATTTGGACCCGTTTCTCACAGAAAAGAAAACACCAGGAGCCACAAAACCTGGGTGGGCATGGCCAACTCGATGTCACTCACTTCCACCAGTCACATGACCACCACCCCCAGCTACGCCTACCCAGCTGGTCATTAGGGCAGAGACCCAGTTGTTAAAAAACACCGGAAACCACAACATCCTTTTGACATCTCTCTCTCTCTCCCCTCCCTTCCTCCCTCCCCCCTCTCTCTGTATCTCTCTGTCTCTGCCCTGGCCGCTTCTCCATCCCCTACCATCGCCCATACCTTCTCAGGCCAGGTGAGGAGTGACTGGGAGGGGAGGGCGAGGGGCAGAGCCAGGGCCGGATTTTCCTTTAGGCTAACTAGGCTTCAGCCTAGGGCCTCAAGATCAAGAGGGGCCTACATTCAAATTGTTAGCAAAATTTACAAACTTAAAAATGGGAGGTGAAAGGGCCTCATAAGTGGAATAGCCTAGGGCCTCTTTTCATCTAAATCCGGCCCTGGGCAGAGCCAACCAGTGGTGGGATCACCTGACAGGGAGCCACAGCAGAGGGCCCAAAGAGCCACATGTGGCTCCGGAGCCGCAGTTTGCTGACCCCTGATATAGTCTATTCATGTCCCTCCTTTGCTTAATTATTACTCTGGTGTTATCCAGATTCATTCATTGTGGGAAATGTAGAAGAACATGCCAGACAAAAAACTAAACAGAAACTGCATTGTTTCTCTTTAAAAAGAACGGCTAAAAGAACGGTCCTCCTCCATTCAGATATAACCACATCCAGAGTCATCATGTGAGCCAAATAGACCATGGCCTTATCCTCCTTGTAAATGGATGAAGAATCCCCATTACGTACCTTAAAGCTTGAATATCATACTTTAGATCTTGTTCTAAGGTCTCCCTTTCTTATTGAGAGCTGAGTAAAAACAGGCAATATAGTATAATGTCTGTTCAAGGCTGCACATATGTAGCAAGCCCAATATCATCTTTGGAGAATAGCAGGAATTCTGACATAAAGTAAAGGCTGGACAGCTGAGTAGAAAAATCTAATTGTGAGCTTTCCAGAGTGAAACAGATTGTGGGCTGGCAAAAATACCAAGACCGGAGATGCTGGGTGAAATTTCCAGTGAAGGGTGTTTTTTTTAAAAAAAGAATATTTTAGCAAAGCACACATATCCTAAAAAATGTAGAAAAGCAAATTATTGCCTTAAAGATCATTTGGAAAGTTGGGGGGGGGGGAGAAATGGAACTGAGATTTTTAAAATCAGTTTTCTCCCATGCATATTTATGAAATGAATGATTGTAGGGGAGTCATTGGTAGGTTTCAGGACTAACAACAGATCATAAGGGTATCTTTTTCAAGTTATCTATTGGAAGATATTATGAGGATTCTCAGATGCCCCTGACTTAAGCTTCTGGGTCTGTATTTAGGCTTTCAAAACTAATTTTAGAAAAAGAGATTATCTCCAGAAATTAAGCAGCAATACTGCCAAGCTTGGCACCAATATCTAGCAACACCTACATCTAGCAACCATCCAGAGTTGGGAGTTGGGTGGCATAAAAAAATAATATATTATTAAATTATTGTTTCTCACATCCTAGCTGAACGCCCAGTGTCAAATGCTGCCACAAGGCCATTGTGCCAGAGGGATGAGCTGTTTTACGCTTCCCTACAGCACTCCAGAAGACTGGTTGGCTTGAATTCTTCGGGGAAAGCATTTTAGCTAATGGTTGATTTAACAAAGCAATAAATAAGCAAACATGCTAAATAGCGGTTTCACAGCCATCCTGCAACTACTAGCCAGATTGAGCCCTGGAAGAGAATGAGAGAGAAATCCCAGACATTTTCCTGAGGACATCCTTGATCTTGAATCCAAGTCTCACGGTTGCTAAACATTTCAGCATCTCCCAAGCTAAGGGAGGAGCTTGGCAGCAGAAGCAGTCAGGAGGATAATTCCATAGTGGAGCAGAATGCAAACGTACCTGGGCACCAGGCTCAGAGCTTTATCTGTGACTGCAGAAGCTGAGCGCTAAGGCCCACTCAATTGCTTGGCTGGTTTTGGCACAGAGGGGAATAAAACTTGCCAGCAAATCCTGCTTCTTCCTTGAGCAATCTAATCTCTTTCCATCTCTCTTTCCTCTCTATCTACTCTGCCCAGCATTCCGTTCTCTCTGTTTTCAGTAGGTCCAGTTCATCTTTCCGCATCTTGCTGTCCTTAAACTCTAGCCTCATGTCTGCTTGCATCTAGCATCTTCCTGCTTGTGTTCCTTTGCCTCGCTCCTTCCCCAGAAACATGTTTTGCTGATAGCCAAAGCTCATTCCAGAAGGGAGACTCAGTTGTGTGTGTGTGTGTAGGGGTGGGGTGGGGGCTTTTTTCTCCTCTGCTGTCTCTGTCTCCTGGAGCAGAGCTATAATGAGATGTCAGGCATAGAAAACCCAGCCAGAGTGAGAAAAACAAACAGTAGAAAAACATAAACAGACATCAAAATGCTTGGTGTTATCAGTGGAATATAATTTCCAGTCACTCATTTTAGCTTTGCAGTCTTTCTTCCTCCTCATCACCTCACCCTGCTCTGTATAGTACAGTGTTTGTTTCATGCTGTGGCAGCTTGCAAGATCCATTGCACAATAGAGTAGATGCTGCTTTCTCTCGTCTAAGTTCAGCAGGGAATTATATGGTAAGTGTACCTCTTTGCAAGAAACATGGACTGATCAGTGCCACCAAGAGAAAAGGTTCTGCGTACAAGAATTCAGTCTCTGCCATGAGACTGAACTCCTTGAGTTAGGAAGCAGAGCATCTCCTCCACTCTTCAGTTCTATGAGGATCCTGACGGAGACACAACCTCAATCTCATAGGCAAGAGAATGCTGTTCCAACTCCATTTACAATCAGTTCGTGTGGACCAACATGCCAATAACCAACAGGGAAAAGTCAGCGTTGGAACATTTATAATTTATGTTAGTGCCACAAGATTTTCATCGTCCCTGTTTGTTCATTGGATGTTGGGTTGGGTGCTCGGTGAACCAGAGAAAGATCCAGATCGTTGGTTAGGTAAGGTGGTTTTTTTAATAATATTTATTAAATTTCCAACATATAAAATACAACACAATACAAAAAACACAACAAAAAGAAAAACAAAGAAAAAGACACAGCAAAAATTTAACACCAATGACAGCTTTTCCATTTCGGTATCTCTATTATAACACACATATTTACAAGGATTCTAATTCTATATATCTCTATCTTAAATTACATCCGTATTTAAATTATAGTAACATCTATTCACAATTCAGTTTCATATCATATATTTCTTCAACAGTTTTACCTTTTACATATTATATTTAACAGATTATCCCTTAGGTTTTACATTTACTCTCAAGCCAGGAATACCATCTGTTCCAAATTTGATAGTACTGGGTTTCTTCCCTCTCCTTCATTTCCATAGACAATCTATCCATTTCTTCACAGTCATATATATATACAGTATATTTATTATAATTTGGTCTGGAGGATGGTTAGGTGAGTTTTATTGATCTCCCAGTTAAGGCTATCAATCAATCAATCAATCCTACTTGATTATTCTTATGAGTTCGCATCCGTCAATTAACAAAATCTGTTAATGGCAGAATTCTTAAGCATGTTTACTCAGAACTAAATTCCACTGAGTCTAATGGACTGAGGAGGCTTCCCAATGGAGATTTTTCTGAACCACTTTCATTGCTGATTCATTTTTCTCCCTTCCTTAATGGATTTTTTTACTGCGTACGTGTCAAGAGCATGAAAACAAAATTAGCATCAATGGTGGGAAACTCAGCAAAGCTGAGGAATTTTGGGAGTTGAAGTCCACAAGTCTTAAAGTTGCCAAGATTGGAGACCCCTGATCTAGTTTCTTTCTGTAGCTCCTGAATTTCCCCCCCACACACACACACACACCTCAAGCTTCATTGCCAAGTAAAATGCCCTCCAAAAAATTGATGTGTTTTGGGACCTTTTTTAAACCTTAAGACATGATTGATAAATGTTATGCTTCGCCTGAATTTAACATGCTTATTTCCCTTCAAATAACCCCAAGGTTGGGGGGGGGGGGAGATCAGAACTTCAGCTTTGTATACACTGGTGGTGTCATTACATTACCATCCTCCCCCTGTGGCCCTAAAGAGGTTTTGTTTGTTTGATCAAAGTGCAGCCCCTGGCAAAAAAAAAAAAAGTATCAGTCCCAGCCACTGAGAAAAATCAATCATTCTAAAGAAAAAAAAAAACATTTTCCAGATCAAGGTGAGGAAACTCTGGCATGTGGTCAAGATGCAATCTGAGACATCCTGTCTTATCCAGGGCCAAACATCCACATATAGACAGAGGGATACTTTACTAAATGAGGCTTGCAAACACACACACAAGTTTGCCCCCAAAATTCAACAGGTTTGACTTAACAAGAGTTCCTAATCAAAGCAGCACGCTGTCAGATAGTGTCCGATGGCCCCAGCTGTACCAGATTTATGAACCGGTCCAGATTCAAAATCAAGGCTGTAAGATTCTCAAGTCACATGGAGTGGGAGTTAATGGGCAGTTGTTGTCAATGGGGAGCTTGTGCTTGCTGCTCCATTTTACAATGGAATGGAATGGAATGGAATGGAATGGAAGGGAATGGAAGGGAATGGAAGGGAAGGGAAGGGAAGGGAAGGGAAGGGAAGGGAAGAGAAGAGAAGAGAAGAGAAGAGAAGAGAAGAGAAGAGAAGAGAAGAGAAGAGAAGAGAATAACAGAGTTGAAAGGGACTTTGGAGGTCTTCTAGTCCAACCCCCTGCTCAGGCAAGAAACCCTATACCATTTCGGACAAATGGTTGTCCAATCTCTTCTTAAAAACCTCCGGTGTTGGAGAATTCACAACTTCTGGAGGCAAGTTGTTCCACTGGTTAATTGTTCTAACTGTCAGGAAATTTCTTCTTAGTTCTAGGTTGCTTCTCTCCTTGATTAGTTACCATCCATTGCTTGTCCTGCCCTCAGGGGCTTAATATTCTATTCTATTTTAATAGAAGCAGCCACAGTTTAGCTCATTTAACAGGGCGAGACTCCTGCGCAGTCTTACAGAGCACCTTTGCTCTACTCTCTTTGCAGCAATTGAGTGGTAACATTGGGAGAGACAGTTATTTCTGTGTCTGCTGCTTGCTGTTTTCACCCACCTCTCTGCCTGCTGAGATGGTAGTCCATCTGGTAGTGCTGGAGCTGGAGCTGGCTGCTTGTAGTCAGTCAGTATTTCTGAAGCTGGCTCTGGCACTAGATTCTCGTCATCGGTCCCCTCCTCTGACTCCAAATCCAAGCCCACCACAGCCATATCTCTCTCCAAAAAGTTTGACAAGTCAGAGGATTCACAAACCTTAACTGTTCCCCAGTTCATGTAGGAACTAGCTTCTTTAGCACTGGAGATAACAGGGTGATATCTTTTCTCCCTTGTACAGAGAAAGCAATAGGAAACATGGAACATCAGTCTACTAACAAAGCAGAGCTTGTGGATAGGAATTTCCCTTCCATCAAATTCTTTCCTTTCCATTCAACTTACCACAGTCTGGAATTACAACTGTCCAGTCTTTCATAACATCGCAAAGGATATTACTATCATGGAAGGTGTCATCTTCAGTAAAGGATTCCCATTTCTTTCCCTCTGACCCATGGGGAAAGTCTTTTCTGGAATGGCACTTCTTAGCTCTTAAAAAAAAATCAATATAATAATGACTTGCATTAAAAATCATTTTAACAATTACATCCTCTGCCTTTAATTGATGAGAGGTACTTTATTCTTAATGGGTAGATGTGCTATGGCCCAGGCTCTGGACTCAGATTCTAAATCTGAAGCAGAACAAGCTGTTCAAACTGAGCCTCTGGGGTGTCAGCTTCAGGAAGGACAAACCAGACATCACCTGAAGCTAATCAATCACAGGCACTACCTGAGCAGCTGGATCTGTTAGGTGAAGATGACCGAAAGCCTCCCAGTCCCAGCACTAGATGAGTAGAAAGGAGAGCAAAACAACTTAAGTCTAGTAAGGCTACCACCCAAGCAAAAGAGCACCCAGTCTGATTTGTGACAACTGACTGCAGCCTATATAAGAATCTGCTCTGACTCTGTTCTCTTTGCTGGAAATGTCTGATATTTGTGACATTCATCTGTAGATCCAGCTTCTTGGACTTCTGGCCTTTGGATTGGCTGCCAGTGCCAGCCTTGACCCTTCTCTGAAACCTTGGACTGACTCTGGACGATGTATACTCCCATTGTCTAGACAAACTTCGCAGGCAAGCCTTGGCTTTTTTTTTTTTAATTTGATTTATACGCCGCCCTTCTTCGGAGACTCAGGGCGGCTTACAATGCGTTAAGCAATAGCCTTCATACTTTTGTATATTTATACAAAGTCAGCTTATTGCCCCCACAAAGTGGGTCCTCATTTAACCTACCTTAGAAAGGATGGAAGGCTGAGTCAACCTTGAGCCTGGTGAGATTCGAACTTACAGTAATTGCAGACAGCTGGTGTTGATCACTATGCTTTTAGTCTGCTGAACTAAACCAGGCTTCATTTATTCCTGCACTGCATATACATTCTTCAGCCTAGTACAGATGGTTCTTGACTTACAACCATTCATTTAACAACAGTTCAGAAAAAAGTAACTTACGATCCATCCTCAAAATTATGATTATCGTATCACCTCAGGGTTAATGTGATTGCAATTTGAACAAATGGCTACCGGCTCACATTTACAATGGTGGCAGAGCCTCTGGTCACATGATTGTGATTTGCAATCTTCTGGCCAGTTTTTGACAAAGTCATTGGGAAGGTGCATTTGCTTAATGACCATGTAATCCACTTAATGATGAATTCATTTAATGGCTGTAATAAAAATGTCCTAAAATCAGGTCCGGCCATGTAATGACTTACTTAACTGTCTTACCTAGTGACTGAAATTTCAATTGTATTCATAAATTGAGGACTTCCTGTAGTAAACTGATAATCACCTAAGAAACTATGTGCATGTATATGTCTGAAGCCTGCAGCAGAACAGGATATTTCATTTAACCAGTTAAAACATTGCAACCTCAGACCCTTGGCCCTATCATACAGTTACTCATTCCCCATAACTACATTTTAATCTAGAAACAACTTCTTTATTATAGTCTAGACTCTGTGCAAGGTTTTGGTCCTATAAACATTTAAAGTTGGCTATTATATAAAATGTAGGTTGAAGGGATTATTCATATTACTAAAACTTATAAGAATTTGAACAATTGTGTTCTATTGAGTTTTTCTTTTTAAGAAAACTGTAGCATTCTATTTAGTTTCAGTGGCCAGTCCAAAATTTGTGAGATACCTATAAGCAGGGCATCAAAATCATGGCTTGCCTATTTTTTCTGTCCTTGTGCTTGATGTGACATTCAAAGATATACAGTATTGCTTTTGAGCATAGAATTGCTATTTCCTAATCACCTTTCCGGTAAGACAGTTTATCATAGCAGAAAGAAAGAAAGGGGAAAAAAGGGGGAGGGGGGTTATGTGTGAAAAGATTTTGGGAATGTTTGAAGGGACTCATTAATTACAAAGAGGATGTGTTTAGTACTTTATACGACGTCTCATAAATGAGCATGTGACAACTGTTTCTGGGGATGTTCCGGGTTGTGGTGTCCTAACCTCTGCCTGCTGGTCCCACTCTAATGTGCCACTGAGGAAAGCTTTCCCTTCCTCTCAGAATGCAAACAATTGGGCTGATACTAATCACCAGGCACCTCCAAATTTTCACTGATCCAGCAGGTAAGGGAATTTAATGAACTGTGCTCTGTTTGCTATGGAAAGAAGTTAGAGAGGCATCTCTGGTTAAACGTATTTATCAGTGATATCATCAAAGCTCTGGATCAATGAGGAGTCTTAGTTTCTTACTGGGTTGCTGAAACACAACCAAAACATTATGTACTGAGCAGTGGTGAAATGTAAAATTTGTTACTACCGCTTCTGTGGGCGTGGCTTGGTGGGGGTGGGGGTTAATATAACTGAGTGGGTGTGGCCAACTTTTTTTTTTTAACTTTTAAAACCATTTTTTCTACAACCACTTCGGCTGAAGCGGTTGTAAAAAAATGCTTTTAAAAGCCTCTGACAATCCCAGCTGACTTGCCTGATCAGCAGAGGCTTTGTTTTTACTTTTAAAAGCATTTTTTCAGCTGAAGAGGTTGTAGAAAAAATGCTTTTAAAAATAAAATAAAAAGCCTCTGATGATTGTGCGGCTCAGCTGGCATGGGGGTGGGGAGGGATTTTTGCTACCGGTTCTCCAAACCACCCGCTGCCATCGCTACCGGATCGGGCGATTCGGTCCGAACCAGGAGCTTTTCACCCTTGGTACTGAGCAATGTGTAAAGCCATGAATATTCTAGTTCTTTAACAGAAACCTACGTGCTCTCTTCCTTTATGGCAGGGGTGTCAAACTCAAGGCCCATGGGCTGGATCCAGCCCTCAGGGTGCTTAGATCTGGCCTGCGGGGCTGCCCTAGAAACAACGAAGGACTGGCCCACAGTGCCTCCCCAGTGCAAATGGGCTCCCAATCTCCGTTTCCGGCTGGGACGACCTCCTGCAACCCTCTGCCAGTAAAAACAGAGCTCAGGAGGGCTGTGTGCAGTCCTCCCGAGCTCCATTTTCACTGGCAGAGGGTTTCAGCTGGCCGTCCCACCTGAAAACGGAGATCAGGAGCCCATTTTCGCTGGCAGAGCACTCAGACCATCACAGGCGCCCCTGACACAAGTGATGTCAAGCTGGCCACACCCACCCACCCACCTACCCCCGAAGTCAAACACAACTCTGATGCAGCCCTCAATGAAATTGAGTTTGACACCTCTGCTTTATGGAGTTTATCAGAAGCAATGTAGTGGGATGGATGCAGGGAAGAGGGGAACCAGGTGTATTTTTATTTATTAAAAATCAAATTTGCACACTCTCTATCTCACCAAAAGTGACTCTGGGCAGCACATAGCAATAAGATAAAGCAACACATGTACAAGAGTAGATATATAAAAATCCGTATTATTAAATATATTAAAAACCAAGAATACAAACTATAGGCAAAGGAGGATAAGAAAGGCACCTCAACAATGGAACCCTCTAAGTAAGTCTCTGATTCCCTCAGAACCTTAGACCTGATTACAAAACCGGATCTTGGGGCCTTTCAGAATATCAAATGGGATGCAGCTAATCTAATTTCAGGGGGAAGATTATTCCATAAAATGGCTGCCACAGCAGAGTGTGTGCATCTCCTGGGACCCACCAAGTGCAGGCCCCAGGCTGACAGTACCCACAGCATGCCTCCTCTGTTGAGATCTAATGGGTTAGGATAAAGTAAGGCAGCCTGATGTAAGCTAACAAGCCGCTGTAGATTTTGAAGACACACTAAAGCAAGAGATGAAGCAGATATTTAACCTGTGGCCCCTCTTACTGAGTCATAATAGGTGGCAAGAGTTTGCAGGGGGAGAAAAAATAGCAGTCTCTATGTCTTAAAGTCAACTTGTGCAAATAATGAAGTAAAAACACAGTAAAAATTAAAGATACCCTCAGTTCAAACTTTGACTCCTGATGACCGTGTTCACTAAATTCTCTTGGCAGCATTATGCCATTGCCTCCTTCTAGAATAGTCTTTGATTTCCCAAACAAGCTAATACACCTCCATTCCCAAGCAGTCTCCCATCTCAATGCTAGCCAACACTGATTCTGCTTCATTTCTGAGATCAGCCAAGGTCAGCTTCCGCTCGTTGCTAAAGCAAACTTAGGGCAGTGAAGGGCATTTAAAGATAGGGGAACACTTTTCTGCTATTTGAAAGATAGATAATATGCTCTCAGTCCCATCTAAAGATCAGTTTCTTTGTCTAGGGGAAAAAATAACATTGCTAGGAATGCAATGTGGAGAATGTCATGTGCGCTATTGAGGTATAAATGTCCAAAGGAATCTTGGGCAAGCCATATAAGATAATTAAGATTATGGTGCTAGCAGTTTAAAAAGTAACTTGCAATTAACTTGCAAGGCCTAAATAATATTTAAAGCAGAGGGCTCCACCTACCCTTTTGCAAAGGAAATTGAGGCATACATGAGAGATTTGCATTGTTCCTAAACTTTGGCACAGGGATTGATTATAGGTTGTATTATGCAATCATATTTGCAGAACAAATCTCATGCCCCAGAAAACGGATGTTTTTGTCAGCCTGCAGTATTAAGGACAACTTACTTAGGAGTAAATCCACCAAAAATAACATTACTTGCTCCCTAATAAGCATAAATAGGATTGTTCTACAAGAGTGCCGTTTCTTCTTGCCTCCACCAGTTCGGATTCCAAAACATAGACTTGAAGCTAGGTAGGGATAAGAATTAAATTTCTGGCACTAGAAAGCTGTGGTAATTTATTTCCATGCAGATTAGTCCCAGGAATGTTTAGGTAGAACTCCCTCCGAGTTCTTCAAGTGGAATATATTTCTTAGTAAATATGCTCAGGATTATAGCTCTTCAGTCCCAGCATCATGCATGTTTACTCAAAAGTCAATCCTGCTGAGTTCAAGAGCGCTTACTCCCAAAAAGGCTGGCATAGGGATTGTAACTTCCGTATGAATAATTCATTCTGATTGCAGTATTTAAGATTTTAACAGAATCTGAAATATTGGCTGAAGAGTAGAAACATGCAAAACCAGAGACTGTTTGTTTGGTTCTTTGGATCATTCTCCTTTTAAAGTTCTATTAAGCCATGGTTGAAGAACAGATTTCAGTCTGGGGTTTATATTCTATGCTGGTATACAGTTTCCTGCCTGAGCAGGGAGTTGGACTAGAAGACCTCCAAGGTCCCTTCCAATTCTGTTATTCTAGTGGGAGGAATGATGTGGGAGAACCTCGTTCTACTCTTTTCTTTCCCACTTTCTTTTTTTATTTTATTTTATTTTTTAAGACAAACAAACATTTAGTACATCATTCATTTCTTCCATGCGACATTTCAAAAGTTTCTTCTCTCCTCTTCTGTCTTCAGTCTTACCAAATCCATTACAAAGATTTTCCACTAATATATTATTCTAATTGCAACCAATTTTTTAAAATCTCTTTTAAAAACTTATTTGTATCTCTTTTCTAACCAACAGTAAAATTTATTCCATATCTTAAAATATTCTGTATCTTCTCTTTCCTTTATCATCATAGTTAATCTATTCATTTCTGCACAATCTAAGATTTTTTTTAATTACTTCTCCCTCCGAAGGTATATTTTCTGCTTTCTACTTTTGTGCATAAACAATCCTTGCTGCTGTTATTACATGTATAATCAAATATATATTATTTTTACTAGTTTTCTCTGGTAAGATAACCAATAGGAATAGCTCTGGTTTTAAATCTATACGTTGCTGTATCATTTCCTCCATCCATAACTTAATTGTATTCCAATAGTTTTTCGCATCAGGACATATCCACCACATATGGTAATATGAACCTAGTAACTGGTGACATTTCCAACATTTAGCTGATTTATCTTTAAATATTTTTGCCAGTTTCTCAGGGGGGATATGCCATCTATAAAACATTTTATATAGATTTTCCTTATATGCAGTGGACATTGTTAATTCATAATTTCTTTCCCATAATTGTTGCCATTTATCCAATTCAATTGAATGTCCAAAGTTTTTTGCCCAGGCTATCAATGTTTCTTTTACTTGTTCTTCCTCTAGTTCTATATTTAGTAAAAAACTGTAACATTTTTTAATTAGTTTATCCTCTGTTCCCATGAGTATCTTATCAAACTCAGTCTTCTCTAAATAAAAACCCTGTAATTTAACATCTTTTTCATATCTTGTTTGTATTTGCACATACATATACCATCCATTTCAATTCTTTGTTCTTCCAGTTCATGTTTCCCTTTCAACCCCGCCTTATCTGTTAACAAATCTTTATATCTAACAATATTTCCAAGATTAAAAACGTTGGGATGAATTAACGGTTCCATTGTTGATAACCATATTGGTATTTTCACATAATATTTATCTCTAACTTTTTCCCATATCAATAATAATGCATTTCTTATATAATGACTTGGAAAGTATGTGTGTATCTTACTTCTACCATACCACTTTCTGATGTACACATTCCCACTGCATATATATCCAAATTGGCAATTCTCCTCTGTGGCTTAGTATCTCCTGACATTCTGAACTTTGGCTAGAAATTCTGAATACATACATACATAATCAATTCTGAATACATATATACATACACACACACACACACACACACGTATGTATGTATGTATGTATATATCAATCAATCATCTATCTCCCTGGGCTGAGAATCATGTACTTGTTTGGTGTCATTTCTCAAAATAAAGTTGAGATTCCTGTTTTGATTCTCTTAGTGAAATGTAATAATTTTCGCAATGGCTAGGTTGGTTTATTCTAATTGCAACTTAAGCTAAAATCATGTTTTACTGGAGCACCGCAGAGAGAGAAGAAAATATGCGCCTGCTTATTCATTAAACAAGCAGCGGCCCTTTGAAAGCCCCAGTAACATCTAAAATACATTTGATTAGACTGCCTAAGCTTTGATGCTCTTTTCTGAGAGAAGCTGCCTTTCCTTTTCTCTGTTCGCATTTCACCACATGGCAAAAAACATTCCTTGTTTAAACTATTGAGCTTGCACTTTTTTTTTTAATGATAGGGTTTAATAGATTACATTTGTTCTGGCTGCTCTTGTTTTAATTGAGATTGCTTTTCCATTGATTTTATATTCTATTCTGCAAGACATTTTTATTATATTTTTTATATGGGTGTTGTTGTTTTTTATGAATGAGCTTTATTAAACTCTAGTGAAATAGAAAGGGAAAGAAGGAAAACCTTTTTAATCAATGAACCGGTCAAGGATTTATATCCAAATCAAATTCTAAATACTTCTATTAAGGCTAGCAAACCTTAAATGTCTTACCCTGCTATCCCTACAATTAAAATAGTTACCAAACCTGGGCTGAAAAAAATCGGGACCATACTTAATGGCAGCAAACAGACAGATAATCTCTTAATCCATTTCAAATATCTAATGAACTGTCCAAAGTCAACCAAGTACTAGTAGCCCTATTCCTATATTGGTAGGGACAGCCGAACAGATACACTCAAATGCAATTCCCCAATTTTTGAAGTAGCAGAAAAGCCTGCTTTCCAATGGCTGAGTCATATTCTGCCTCAGGAATAAAGCAATTTTAATGTGGGATATTAAGGAAAGTAAGTGATGGATTCCACTGGCTTTGTCTCCCCACCCACCAAATGTCATCTGCTATGGGAAAAACAGCCATAAATCACTCTCCTTAAAGTGTTGTGGGGCTCAGCTGAGTAAATGCAGACAGGTGCATTCAGTTTTAGCCGCTTGTCCAATTAAGAGGTGGCAGGAAGTATTTTTGTGTATTAGCTCCTTTTTGAAAGAACATAAACTCCTTACCCAAAGTAGCCTGGCTAATAGACCCCAGGCAGAAGTAAGGGGTACAGGGCAGAGTAAGAGGGGGATCTCTTTATGCTACCACATTGGAAATAACTCCACTGTCAAGTTACTTAGGCAGGAGGGGTTGCAAACAACATCAGGGACACTACCTGACCCGTCTCCATCATATTCCTCCTTTATGCCTGTGTCCTGTGCGAAGCTAAGTGGCACAGAGAAGGGGCATAGGGTGAAGCTAGAGGGAGGGATTGATAATGGACAAACTCTGTCTTTGGAAGAGCTGCAGAAATTAGACAAAATAGCCCCATCACCCACAAATAAAAACAGTAAGAAGCACAGCCACACACAATCCCTGGTCAGCAAAAGCATCGAAAATCCTGCAAAGCACTCATTGATGACTGAATCAGTGACACATCACTGGCAAAACCCAGCTTTATATTCTGGTTTAAGCTAACCTTTTGCGCAGCCCAGGATTAACTGAACAGCACTCTGTTTTAAAAAGGGGCGGGGGGAGCACTTTTTTCAAAAGAGTGTTACACCTGTTTATATAAGGAGCTCGTATGAAAGTTAACAAATATATTGGAAAATGACTGGGAGGCATTATGGAGTTGTTGCATCTCTGAAAACCAGGGGTCTGGTCCCTCCTGTTGGCCAAACCAAAATGGCCATGGAAGGCAATGGCCACTATTCTCTTCAGTAGGAACTGGGCAGAGTCCAGCTCTATTCAATCAATGTCATTAATCAATGTCAATAAAGCCTTCTAGATTGGGTCTCAAGCAAAAAATTGTGTTAAAATAAAATAAAATAAAATTTGGTATATAGGAAGTCCTCGATTTACAAACATTTATTTAGCGACTGTTCAAAATTACAGCAGCACTGAAAAAGTGACTTATGACTAATCCTCTTACTTATGACTGGCATGTATTTACAATGGTTCAGCATCCCAGGAATGCAGGATAGCCATCTGCGACCTTCCCAGCCAGTTTTTCAATAAGCAAAATCAATCAGGAAAGCTGGATTTGCTTAACGGCCGTGTGATTCAGTTACCTGCAGTAATTTACTTAACAACTGTGGCAGAAAAAATGTGGTAAAATAGGCATTACTCACTTAAAATCACCTTGCTTAGCGATGGAACTTTTTCTCCCAGTTATGATTATATTTGATGACTACAGTATAACTTGCATTTGTTGGAAATGAGACAAATGAAGGCATGTCACGTGATCACTGGGCTATCTTCAAGCTGTTATTCAAGAGATGTGAAAATGAGCCTGCAGTTAGGTAAGGCTAAAATAGGAAATCATCAGTTCAAAATGGTACAGTACTGAACTATATCGAAGTAGGAATAAAACTGCATTTTACAGTCATGCTCATCCAATACAGGATTGAGGGACTGTCATCAATAAATGGAAACATGCATATCTAAATGGACAACCATTTAGATATGAGCCAGAAGTGTGCAGCAGCTGCCAAAAAAGCCAACACAGTTCTGGGCTGCATAAACAGAGGGATAGAATCAAGATCACATGAAGTGTTAATACCCCTTTATAATGCTTTGGTAAGGCCACACTTGGAATATTGCATTCAGTTTTGGCCGCCACAATGTAAAAAAGATGTTGAGACTCTAGAAAGAGTGCAGAGAAGAGCAACAAAGATGATTAGGGGACTGGAGGCTAAAACATATGAGGAACGGTTGCAGGAATTCAGTATGTCTAATTTAATGAAAAGAAGGACTAGAGGTGACATGATAGCAGTGTTCCAATATCTCAGGGGCTGCCACAAAGAAGAGGGAGTCAAACTATTCTTCAAAGCACCTGAGGGTAGAACAAGAAGCAATGGGTGGAAACTAATTAAGGAGAGAAGCAATTTAGAACTAAGGAGAAATTTCCTGACAGAACAATTAATAAGCAGAACAACTTGCCTGCAGAAGTTGTGAATGCTCCAACACTGGAAATTTTTAAGAAGTTGTTGGATAACCGTTTGTCTGAAGTGGTGTAGGGTTTCCTGCCCGGGCAGGGGGTTGGACTAGAAGACCTCCGGGGTCCCTTCCAACTCTGTTATTCTATTCTATTCTATTCTATTCTATTCTATTCTATTCTATTCTATTCTATTCTATTCTATTCTATTCTATTCTATTCTATTCTATTCTATCTTGAGAAGAGCACGTAGAAAACTGTGTTTCTGTCTTTCAAACAAGCCCCCTAACAACAGGAGACAAACTCCAGCATGTGAAATGCTTTGGGCATTGATATGCCCCAAATATTAGTGCCTGGAAGCTGCTTTGCAGAAACAATTTTTGAAAGTTCTATGCCGGATTTGTTAAAATAGATGGTGGAGTGCTAGGGTGGTTAGCAGGAATGGATACCTTTTATATTTTTGTTGCTCTTTTATGGCTCACAAGCAGTTTGGGGTGATTTAACGGACCTGCTTAGACAATGTTGGCATTTTGTGTGTTGTATTTATATATGCTTCTCTTTGGATCATGATTTTGTATGCTCCAAATGTGCTACAGAAAAATCCCTGTCCCTTGCATGTGGGATTCAGCCAGTTCGCACCGGTTCCGACGAACTGGTTGTTAATTTTTTGCCCAGTTCAGAGAACTGGCTAACCCACCTCTGGCTGGCCCCAGAGCTCTCTGAGCTTGATGGTTTTCTTGCAAATGTTTCATTACCAAACTAGGTAACATCATCTGTACTAGAAGGGAGTGGAGTTTGCTCTTATTTTCATATACTAGTGGCTTACCCTGTCAGTGTTGATCACTTGCTTCACAAAAAGAGTTTTGATTGGTGCCAGATCTCTACAGCCTCAGGCAGAGAAGGGCTATTCTGCACCCCTCCCTCAAATGTTCTTCAAAATACAGGGTTTCCCAGCATTCCTTTAGGAATCTCCAACATGGAAACTGTGGTTACTCATCCTAAAATGAATCCTCTTTACTTGGAGCTTCAAAATTTGCTGTTTGCTGGGGAGGTGTGTAGCTAAACATCAGTCTACATTTAGTGTATATCTTCATAACCAAACAAAAGTGTATTTTATGTGCAGTTCACACCCCTGGCTCGCTGGATCTGGATGTCACAAAGCAAAGCCCACACTTTGTAATTGACCCCGTGCCCCATTTTGACTGGCAGAGTGCTGCAGGAGGCTGAGTGCTTCCCCGTTCCCCTGGCCATGCCCACCTGGCCATGCCCACCCAGCCAGTCATTAGGGCATTAAATTATTTGAATCCCACCACTGCTATACATATGTCTTCTTCCCTGGATTTTATGGCAGGTTTCCTGTGGAAATATTTGCCTCTAGTGTTTTGCCCATATATTTGTGACAGAAGGAGCAAAGACTCCTCAAACCTGTCTCCTTATGGCAGAACCTCTCCTTTGATGCCCTGCTTCCAGGCCCCCAAGGATCTTCTCCAGCCTCCTTGCTGTCTGAGCCAATTCTTGGATTCAGGGAGAGCTCACTCACAATGCTACTAGAGTAGGGGTTCCCAACCTTTTCTATACCCTGCACCCAGGGGTGGGCTTCAAAAATTTTAGTAAGGGGTTCTCTGCCCAGTTGCTGGGTAGGTGTGCCCATGGTGGGCATGGCTTAGTTGGCCTCCTGCACCTCAGGGGGGGGGCATTTTTGCCTTCCCTGGGCTCCGGAGGCTTTCTTTGAGCCTCCGGGAGGTCAAAAACAGCCTCCCCAGGTTCTGGAGGCCCTCTGGAGGCTGGAAATGGGCCTGTTTCCAGCCTTCCCGAACTTCCGGTAGGCCCATTTTTCACCCTTCCTGAGCTTCCGTGCATGCCCTGCACTTTCCTGCATTCAAAACAGGCCGCGTGGGGACTCCTGAGAGGGGTGGGGCAGGGTGGGCGGGGTTGAGCCAGCTAGGAGTGGGATTTGGGGGTTCTCTGAACTGCACAGAATCTTAGCTAGAGGTTCTCCTGAACACCCAGCAGCCCACCCCTGCCCGCACCCTTAGAACGCTTCTGATATATTCTCACACCCCTTACAAAAATAAATAATCATATGCATATAATTTGCATATAATTATGGATATACATTATAATTTTAAAACTTCTAAACCCAAGTTTTTCACCCTCTGGAATATTGTCTCGCACCCCAGGTTGGGAACCCCGGTACTAGGGAAATAGATTCCAAAAGGAAGAGCCATCCCACTATCTTCTGGCTTAGGGCAATTGTTCCACTGTCACTGTCACTTAGAGCTGCAATTCAAAACGTTTATTTTTATTTTTTATTATTTTATTTTTTTAGAAGGAGTCCTGGGATCAGCATTTCTGGGAGCAAGAGATCCACTTTGCTTTAATTAAGAAACAGTGCTGGGTGGTAGGGGATCCAGCCTCCTGTGTATGTTTAGCCGATTCTTCTCCACAATCTAAAATGCAAAAACAAAGAAACAAACAAATCTGATGTTACTGGGTAGGGGTTTTTTTTAATGAAAGATGGCAAAAACAGTGAAAGGCTTTTTAGATGGTTGAGAGCTTCTGCCTGATTTGGATACCTTTCACCTGTGCTGTGCCAAGCCAGGGTCCAACACTATTGTGCCTCATCTGGGAAGGTGCGGTGCCTGCCCCTCCCCACACACTTTTGAAGGGAAGTAGAGTTGGGGAAGAGGGCTGCTGTCTTACACACGAGGGACATTTGAGGGAAGCATTCTACTACCCCAGTGACTTTCAGCAGCTATATATCTCCCTTGAAATTGAAGCTAAAATATGTGGCACCTGTCAAACTCAGAAGTGAAATAGTGCGCTTCTTCCCATAGACATGCCACAAGCCACAGATATATCTCCACAAATGCCATTTTACACCTAGCAGTTCTCCCGTCCCTTCACTTCAGACTGACTCACAGAAAAATTGGTTATGGACGTTTTCATGTCATTTACCTCTCTCCACCAGGTGCCGCCTAGATTTGTGTCCATCCAGCTACTGTAAAAAAAGACACCAGAGAAGGGGGGGGGGAATGATCTTTGCCATATTCTTTTAACATTTCCTTCCCCCCACCTAGCATAGCGTTTGGGCTTCTGCCATAGAATAGATCTCTAACTTTAGGCATTTTAGACAAGATTTCCATCATAATAGTTCCCGATGGCCATTTGAATGTAAAATAGGTATTTTAGGTTTTGCACTTCAGAATGTTAAAGCTGGCGGTTATTACAAAGGATAGAGGCTCTATACAACCAATTGTTCTTTCTGGCATGAAAAAGATTGCCACTTAAAAAAAAAAAGTACTCCTGCTCTTATCCACTGCTGTCAGCAGTGAAGGAGAAGGGTGGGTTTCAAAATTTAATAAATAAGTAATTCTTCCTCAAGTTTAGCAGACAAAGAGAAAAAAAAAGTAGCTGGAAGGAAGGAACATCACCTGCTGCATTTTTCAGTGGTTGCTAAATTTTACAGGCACAGGAGCACAGGCTAACAAGTTAGTTGGCAACCTTGCTCTTTCCCCAGGGATAAGAAGCAATACCAAGAACGCTTGCCTTGCCCTAACTGCTGGCCTGCTGTCTGGGAAAGAGAAGCTGTCATTATCTGCTAGAACAAAAACAATATTTAAAAGAATGCTCTACTAACAGTCTATCTGTTTACTGGGACCTAATGCAGCCATTCTTCTTTCTTGATCCTGTTGAAGACAGAACACATTTAATTGACTGAATCAGAAGGCAGTGAGCCAAGCAAATACTGTAGAGCAAAGGACTCAGCCAGTAATAAGGTAGAGAGATGGATACAGGGTAAGAGCTTTTTTCTCAAAGCATTTCTGCATTTGGCTCTTCAAAAGAGAACACCTTAAAAGGGGATGATAAAAGAGTGCTATTTAAAAAATAAAATTGGATAACCAAAGTGTTATTAATGGTAATAAACTGCATACACTGGAAACAATAATATACAAAGCAGGGATAGAATTGAATACATCAATCTCCACAGCCACGATAATAGCTTAGAATGCTAAGCAAAGAGCTGAAACGACCTCATTTTTTAAAAAACTTCCAGTGTGGTTCTGTAAAGGTCTATGGAAAGAATACAATCCTGTATATCTGCTCCAACATAAGCTTAATTTTGTTCAATAGGGCTTACATCCAGGTAAGCAAGTATTTCACTGGAGTCCAAAATGTAATCTTTCCACTCTTTATGAATAAAAACCTGGTTTTTTTTTTGTTTTCTTGTGCTGCTTTGCAAAGCACTATTTATTATGACTTGTAAATAATGATAAAATCTTCCTGTTTATTTAACTTAGCAACTTGTTCCCTAACTCTATCTGGCAATAAAATAATTGTTGTTAATATATATAAGAATTGTAACAACTGTAGACAAAACATTTAACCAAATATACTTCTGTGAATGTATATACTGTAATCCTGTTATTTTTCTAACACATTCCCCTTATTCTAATCCATTGACACCTTGCTCTTGTTTGAACCCTAGAAAATTGCAGAGCATACATTGGAGACACAGCTTGCCAAATCTTTGTCTTAAGGCCTGCATTTGGTTGTTGTCCACTGAAGTAAAACAGAGCATGCTGGGTCTGACCAAAAGCTCTTTATTCCAACAGCGGTTATGCTCACGAGATACATCCTAAAATGAATGCAGCTGTTGTTGGCGCTAGCACCATCCACTACTCGGTCAAAACCAACAAACATGGTCAAAACCAACCAACATGTTCTTCTGCCTCACTATTCTCAAGAGACAGTAGTCCAGAAGATTAAAAAAAAATTCCATTATATGCCTTAACTCCTTGTGTACAAATTGGATACTGTATTGATCTTTTCTTCTAGAATCCTATGGCATTTGGTTAAAATGCAACAATATCTAATAGCTAGTCCTATTAGATATAGCAAGGTGGTTGGTCTTGGATATACAGGAAAGTTAGGAAGTAGTTAGCTGTTTCATTTATTATTACTTATTTTATTTTTCAGGGAGAGCTGTTTGTGGGATTTTCTGCTGAGTGCCAGCATAATTTGGCCACCCTAGATCAGTGGTGGGTTCTTCCCGGTTCAGCCCGGTTCTCCCAAGTCGGTAGCGGTGATGATATGACGTCACCGAACCGGTTCTGCCCCCGCCCCCCCCCCCCGCGCCCCATCCTCCCCACGGTATTCTTACCTTTTATTTGGCCCCACCCCCAATCTATTGCTGCCTCCTGAGTCCCACTGATGGCTAGAGGGGAAAAAACTGTTTAAACTCTTACCGCTGGACTTCAAAGGGCCGCCCTACAGCTGATCACTGTTAAAAGAAAACAGATGAGTAGACCGGTGCCTGCAAAAATACATGAGTAGATCAGTGCCTGCAAAAAATAAATGGGTAGATCGGTACAGCTCTGCAAGCAGTTAAAAGCCTGGTAGACCAGTACCTCTGCTAAATCCTAAAGAATTGTCACATGACCATCAAGCCACGCCCACAGAACCGGTAGTAAAAAAAATTAGAACCCACCCCTGCCCTAGATGTAATGCACCTCAATCTGAGGAAGCACCATTTGCAGTTCTGTTTCAGGCAACAAAAAGCCTTTGATTGGGCTTACAAGATGTGCAGTGCTAGAACATGGATATTTCCAGAACCATTGGAGGAAAAAAAAATATATGGGAAAACAAGGCTCATCTATCACCCATCCTACACTTCCAATTCTTTTCTGAATGCCTGAAAAAAATTCAGGAACGCAGAGCCCTAACTTTTGCAAATGTGTTCTCTTGTCACTGTGCCACCTCTTGCGCTCCGTTTTTAAAAACATGCACGCACGCACACACTTTACTTCATTTAGTTTTTCTCTTTTTCTTCCGTCCAGATACTTTGATGAGTTTTTCCCCTGAGCTCCTTCTGCTGACTCAGGCCTTCAGAATGATCAGGCAAGCAATCTCAGCCTCTGCAGTGGCCCTGGGGTGAGGGTGTGGTGGGGGTGAGGAAGAATGTAAAAACCGGAGGAGCTGGGGGAAATGTTCCTGAATTGGATACTTTGCACAGAATAGGGGAGTGGGGAGCTTATGCATTAAAAATTCAGTTGTGTCGAAGATGACATGGGCTGCAAAACAAAAGCAACAAAGGGAAATCTCACTCTCCCAAAGTAACGGCTTGCCATCAATTCAGGTTCAGTTAACCCACCTACTCAGGATGCCATCAGGGTGTGAAGATGGGGAGTGAGTTGAGACAAATCCCAAATAAGCTTTCCAAGGTCAGGAAACGACCTTCTTCTGATGACATTAGCCGGTGCGGATGTAGGGAAGGACTTTGTCTTATCCATTTAGCTCAGACATTTGAAATGGGAAATGACTATCGGGGCGCAGCTGCTGTGCAACTTTCCCACCCTTGCTCACTGGTGCATTAGCACAGCTTCTTTTTGCCCTGCTCCGCATTCAACCACATTTGCATACAATCTCCATCAACTGGGTTTGTGTATGTGTGTGCATGTGGGGGAGAGTTGATATATTAAAATAGCACTGGAAGCCAGAAAAGAATAGTACTAGGAGGCAGAAGCTGAGATTTCAAATGATGCTACAGCACTAATAATAGTATTAGGGCTCACATCACAACGCACGAAGAGTCTTCTGGCAGCTTAAAATGCAACATATTCCTGATTACAGTATATCAGTTTTCATAGTTAGACCACAGATCTTCCATATCTTGAGTATATGCATTCTATATCTAAGTACTGTATGTGCATCCATTATATTCATGGATTATGCATTCATGGATTGTGCTAGTTTGGGATTTGCTTTAACTGCTTCAGTCAGCCATAATTTGCTGGGTTCTGCTAACTTGCTAAGCCATAAATAACTGCTGTTTAGTTTAGCACAATGTGTGAACTCATTCAGTGCATTATATTTTCCCCAATAGCGTTTTGTAGTCCTATTTTTGGCTTGAGGCCTTGTTTATGCAAGATGCTAAACTAGAATGTGTTTCATTTAGTCCTAGCATAATAGTCTGGACTGCAAAACTCCAGACATTGATTAGATGGTAACAGAAATACAGACGTTAACAACTAGCGGTCATCCCAATTGTCGCTCAAATTTAGAACCACTATTTTAACACTTTTTGAGAATTTAGCCATTTCCGTTATCACATTGTGCAAATTCAGCAAACTGAAATTTATTCAACACAATATATCAAGCAAGCAAGACGCTGCACCTGGCCCAAAATAAAAAAAAGAAGAGTATATGTTCTCAGAGAGAAGGTCCAAACAGATCTGAGGAAGCAAGTCATATGTTCTGATCAAAAGAAGGCAACTCAAAGGAAGAATTAAAAAAAAAGAGTCAAAATAGCAGTATTGACCACAAAATCAAAATAGAACTCTTTTATGTATGTGCAGCATTGTTGCACATATAAATGTGTAGGCAGCGGTGAAATGCTACCGGTTCAAGTGAACCGGTAGTGATAAAAGCTACTGGTTCGGGCATAAAAAATAGCTACCGGTTCATCTGAACTGGTATTTCCGATGATCAGTTGTGCCACGCGATTTATCGTCACTAGAAAGCAAGAAATCCTGCTTTTTAGCGAATCTACATCGCGTCGCGCGGCTGTTCTCCCCCCCTCACTGTTCTACTTAGCTTGTTAAGCCTCCTTTTTCCACATGAAGAGCATGTTTGGAGCTCACTGCACATGTGCGTGCGTGCAGTGTGTGTTTGGCATGCACTGCGCATGCATGCATGTGCAACGTACTTTTGGCATGCATGCACGTGCGTGCATCGTGCATTTGAAGCGCACTGTGCATGCGTGCATACCATCTTTTGGTGCACTGCGCATGCACGCATGCACGCATGCAGCATGCTTTTGGCATGCACTGTGCTTGCGCACACACAGTGCACATGTTGCTCATGCATGGGCAGCGAACTGGTGGCAATCCACGGAGGATTTCACCACTGCGTGTAGGGCTTTGATCTCCTGACCAAGCCTTCCATCTTGACCTTTTCTACCTCCCCAACAGATACCCTTGGATTCCAATATCACTGAGTCCTTATATAAACCATGGACCCAACCATCTTAACTGCTAAGGTTCCAAGTTCTATTGCTCACTCTCTGCTTTACAGTCAAGGCCTTGAGCCTTCACAACCTGCACCAACTGATTTCCCACAATGACACCAGCAATGCCACTTACCTGGTTGGCCATTTTTATCCTCAGTCAGTTCCAGATTGCTTCTTTGTTTTTGTAGCCGTGACTTTGACAGGCTATGAGCAATAAACATCACATTGGCATTACTGGGATTTTTTTATTTTGCTCCTCATTAAGGAAATAATGTAGCATCTTGTTACCATTTTATTTTGATAGGTTAGTAGTCCACGTTCTATCCTCTCGGCACTCACGGCAGCCAGCAGGCTAAATCATTTAATTTAAAGGATTAAAAATGAGTAAAAACATCTAAAATCATTAGTTTATAATCCCAGCTGGAGAAGAAGGCCCTCCTGCAGCGGTGCACTCCACGGTTTGGGAGCTAGGCAAAGCAAGGCCCTATAGTATATATTACTCTATATTTTGATTTTAGAGGCTTGCTCACTTGATTCTGATTAGTGGAATCCCTGGCCTGCTCTTGTGGTGGCAAAGCCTTTTTAGATCTCGCCAAGAATTCCAAACATGGTTGCTGTGGTAACAAGCTTCTGGCTTCAATAACAGCATCAGCTCCAAATGGTATCCTCTTGGCAATCATTTTACGCTGTACCAAAGATGGGCCCAAGCAGTTGCAGAAGGGGGCTCAGCTGGAAAATAGAGCAGGCTGCCTCTTTGTAACTCCCCATCGCAAGAAGGGGAACTGAGCTCACAGTAGCACTTCTGTTTTGGCCCTTGTACAAGCGCCTCACAGGTACCACTGTCATCTGCCATTTCAGAAGAAAGAAAAACAGAACGAAAGAAGGGTTGACAAAGAAGGGGACAGATAGCACTAGCAATAGCACTTAGACTTATATATCGCTTCACAGTGCTTTTACAGCCCTCTCTAAGCAGTTGACAGAGTCAGCATATTGCCCCCACCTCATTTTACCTACCTCAGAAGGATGGAAGGCTGAGTCAACTTTGAGACTGGTGAGATTCGATCTGCCAAATTGCAGGCAGCCGGCAGTCAACAGAAGTAGCCTGCAGTACTCCATTCTAACCACTGCCCCACCGTGGCTCATCTCAGCTTTATGTTAGACCAGTGATTTTGAACCTATGACACATATGTCAAAGGTGATGTGACACAATGTTTGGGTGACCCAGCAGCATTCGCCAACCCAACAACTATTCTCAAAAGTACGCCTTGTTCTCACACAATTTTCAGAGGCTGTGGAGACCGTGTTAAGAATCTTGCCCAGCCTCCAGAGCATCTGAAAATCATGCAAGAACAGGACATGCTTTCACATATTTTTCAAAGGCTGCAGAAGAGCATTCTCCAAGTTCTCGCACTTGAAGAACAAGAGTCTTGTGTGATCCACAGGGGCCTGTCGACACAAAGAATGCCACCTTAAGGAGAAGCGGTGCGTGGCAGATCCTGGAGAGTACTAGGAGGACTCTGGCAATTGCACCATTCCCCAAGGCTTGCACGCCACGGGGAATAGCACGTGGTGATCTTTTTGAGTGGCAGTGATGGTGCTAGGGCTGGAGTTGATTACCAGGCTTCTATTTCAAGCCCAGCTTGGCACTGTCACCAAGTGCCATTGTTCAAGGTCGCCTGGAAGGGCCGAAGAGATAGAGAATTGTTTCTTTTTTAATTGAGGTGATGTGTGACATACCAGCAAAGTAAAGTTAAGCATCTTCTGAGTTTTTTACATGCCTAGCCCAAAAGGTTTGCCATCGCTGGATTAGGCCAATAAAAGTTACAAAATACGGATGAAATGTTCAGGTTTCCTAGAATTCAGCCTTGATTCCCATCCGTGGGGTAAGACCAGAAAAAAGTTGGCTTTTTCTTAAAACCATAAAACCTGCCTTCAGTACCATCTTATGATGAATATGAAAGTCGGATTAGGTTTTCTCAAGTCTTAGGCAGCTATCAAGTTACACATACAGGTTTGACTGCTAGGATAAAGAAAGACTGTAGCTCAAAGAGTTCTGAGTGGTTTAAAGAAACTGAAAAATTTATACAAAACTGATCTGTCTGCAGCTGTGTTAACCATGATAGCCAAAGGAATTTCTCTGTAAATAAACCATCAGGTGCAGAGGGGAAAGCTGTTAATTCCATTCCCTGGCCAGGTGCCTCTGAACTGCCCATTAAAAATGAACAGCTTATTAAGTCTTAGGAGAGCTGCTCAAACCCAGCAGATCCCTCTCATTTTCAATGTATGGTTTGCAAGCCCTGAGATCAGCATCATGCTTTGATTTGGCAGTCTGTGAGCCACGTATGGTCCCTAAACCCATTTTTGTGGTCTACACAAAAGCCTTCTTTTAATGCTACCGCATAACACACACACCCCTCCAAATTCTCTCAATTTAGTGGTGGCCATTCCTCTGACATCACTGCACCACTGTCCTGTTCACTGCAGATTTTAAGCTGCTGCCTGTTTTAAACGAGAGAGCTTCCCCAGGCTCTGAAACCTCGCCGGTGTATCCCTGCCTTACCTGAAACGTAAAACCTGTCAAGAGAGGGGGAAGCAGATCACATGGGATTTGATTAATTCTCTTCGTGCTGCAGCCACTACTCTGTGCCAGTCAGGCAGATACAGGACCATCTGTACTGTAACCATGAGCCTTGATACAGCAGCATTCACTCTACAGCCTCACCATTGCAATGCTCTGTACCAAAGTACCAGTAGCCAGACAGCTGCATCTGTATGGGGTATTCACAGAATATAGCCGCAGCAGTATAATCACTGGCATGAATACTGCAGTGTCTCTGCTGAGTATCCCGATCATTATTCTACAGCAGTGTTTCTCGGCCTTAGCCACTTTAAGATATGTGGACTTCAACTCCCAGAGTTCCCCAGCCAGCTTGCTGGGAATTCTGGGAGTTGAAGTTCACATATCTTAAATTGGCCAAAGTTGAGAAACATTGTTCTAAAGGGGTGTCAAACTCACGGCGTCACAGTGGCATCACATGACATATCGCAACTTTTCCCTCCTTCGCTAAACCGGGAGTAGGTGTGGCCAGTGCCTGATGCATTTGGCCCGTGGGCTGCGAATTTGACAGCCCTGTTCTAAAGGCTTCAGATTTCAGAGCTTCCTTGGAATCAAACACCATAGGCCTGCAACTCCCATGTATCTAGCCCAGTCTTTCTTCCTGCAGGAAAAAAATAATTGCAAACTCTCGTTTTGCTGTTGTTAAGAGACACTGATGGTTAGTGCATCACATTTAGAGATTACACAAGGCCATTCTCTCATAATGCTCATTTTCTAAGCATGAAGATCATCATTTCTATAACCTGTCTAAAATCAAAGGGTTTTAGGATGCCTTGCGAAGAACAACCTTTATTTTGTATCTAATTTGTTGTAGTCTATAACCCAAATCCAAAGCCCTTATCTATGATACAGATTCATAGTAATTAAACTGTAACTTTAGGAGATATATCTTCCCTTCCAAGGAATCTTGTTAATTGTAGATTGTAGATTGGAAAGATGTTAAACATGCATGTTGGCAATTCCCCAGGTAGTTTTATGGAACTGTGGTTCCTAGAACTCCATGGGTAAATGTCTGACAACTAAGATGCTTTAGCAATGTAGTCCTGAGCATGTCTGCTCAGAGACTGGTTTCCTTGCTCTGTGTACAATTTCCTCTTCAGGCTATGTTTCAGGACTGTGGCCTAGGACCACTATATTACACTCACTTAGCTGGGTATAAGTAGCAATGAAATCAGTGAGGCTTTATTCCAAGTAAACAGTACAGGTATGCTGCAGCTACCGTAAATAGTGTGAACATGACTGAATCTTAAAATACATTATTTATCATTTCATCATTATCATCCATCATTTATTCCTTAATATATTCCAGAGCAGACCTTTGAAACTAGATGGAATGTCATTCCCTCCCACTGAAATATTTTTATGATAGACTGAAATGGGGGGGGGGGGAGAAGGCCACCCGTGTGAAGATGGTGAAGGTAAATCTTCCCTTTCAACTAATTTCTCATTCCTGGAGATGAGGCTAGATAACTTCGAACCTTAGTCTCAAAAGCTGAGTGAGGCCACCAGTAACTCCTTAGAACTGCAGAACTCCTGCAGAATTCAACTTGTGGGAGATACCTAATTGGCTTTGGTGGATAATGTTCATGAACATTGTTTATTCTATCATTTTTCCTTCTGCATCCTAAGCCTTTTCTCCCCCTTTCTGTTTAACTTCATAACTACTCCTGGGAAGGAAGGTGTCGCTCTGTTATTCAGTTTCACCACCTTGACTAGCCTTGAGGCTCAATAAGTATTAAGTAATAGTGCTTATAATGGGATCATGAAACAAAAGGCTGAATGAGATCTTCAGTAGGTACCAGGCTTTTTCTCCTCTGCTGAGATCATTGTTATCGTTAGGCACTTTTTCTCCTTCTCCAAAGGCTGAGGCTTCTTTCCAAGCTTTGAAGCTGTTTAAAAGGAGCCGTTGACCTACATTTAGAAGAACCTGAAGTAACCCAGTGGAAGGCTGTCAGACTTTCTTTTTGACCTAGTCAACTTTGGGGAAATCTGTCAGGAAATCTTAGCAAGGGACAAGGTATACCTCAGCTTAGCATATACATTGTCTCAGGGGATCACTCAGGGAATAGAAGTTTTTTCTTCTAGAGTAGGAGACTCCATTCTACATGATAAATCCACATATATCTCCAATGAGTGCAGCACCATTAGCAATTTAATTGCTCAAGAAATAATTCTTGAGCAATTCTTAATTCCTGTTGCCCTGGAAACTCAAGGAAAGCTAACTGTGCAATGCTAAGCCCACCTGAGGGCTTGGACACGGTTATAAGCCCCTGGAGCACAATGGGGAGAGGTTCCTGACTCCCTCTTTCTGAATTGCATTAGCTCACTAAATATATATCTCTTGAGACCCTTTTACCGATTTTGGGCCATGCAGTTTCTAGCGCTACGGACTTTATTATGCAATCTTTCCATGTTGTAAGGAGCTGCCGCTGCCTTTTCTAGAACTCAAAAGAGTCTTGGCAAAGTTTTGTTTACTTTCGCTCAGGCTACATTTCACCTTAGATTTTGGATCGCTAATCTGCAGCCTCCTCCTCCTCCTTCTTTTTAGATTTTTTTTCTCCAAAGTACCCCCAAATAGGTACTTTTCTCCAAAGTACCCCCAAACATCTGCCAGCATATAGCAGCAATCCAGTGACATATGTTTTCAATCCAGGTTTTGAACAAATAGTCATTAGTCTCAAGTCATCCTGCCCACCCCCAAAAGCTTGGTTTTTTTTAAAAAAAAATTCAGTTCTGGCCTTACGGACAATATATCAGCATCAGTGCCATGACTCCTATGGCCTTTGAAGACTGAAAAAAAATTTTTTAAAAGAAAATGTGTAGCTCTCTCCTTACCAGAGAACACCACTCGCTAACTCGCCGCTACAAACTTGTCACAGTCAACTCGCTGCAGCCAACTCACCGCGGGACAACTTGCCATGGCCAACTCGCCACAGGACAAAAATTACACTGATATAGAAGAATGATGGAGTAGAATCATTAAAGAAAGAATGCAAAAGGAGGGACAACATGAAGTGTGAATGACAAAAATTAAAATATTTTTTTAAAATTTTATTTTAAATACTTAAATTGTTGAATTGTCCTACAGCGAGTTGTCCTGCGGTTTGTTGGCCATGGTGAGTTGGCCATGGTGAGTTGGCCACACCAAGTTGTTCCATTCCGCCCCTCTGTGCCTTGATTCATCTGTTCCAGGGCTATTAGTCAGGTTGGCTCAATTAGTTTGTTATCACAAAACACAAACTTTAAAGGAATGTAAACAAGAGATGGTCAAAATAACCTAACCTCTCAGAAATGCTTGTGTCTTAGGTAGCATGAAGGAAGAAAGCAAAGAATTGACAAGGGAAAGGGACAGAGCTCAGGGGGAAAGTTGTTTCAATATGTGGTTGCAGCAAAGAAAGTAGGTTTTATTCTGGAGATTATGAGGGGCAGAACTAAAAGTAAAATTGCCAATATTACACTTAGAATAATAAGCAGAGCTCCCAAACAGTATAATAAAAGTGTATATAGCATGGAAAAAGTGGATGAGAAAATACCTCTTCCTTTCCCGTTACAGAGAAGTGGGCATATATATATTGCTGCTGGAAGAGGCAGTAATAGCCACAACCTTGGATAAATTTAAGATTCAATTACACAAATTTATGGAGATTAAAGCTGCCAATGACAGAGTCATAACAGCTATATATTATCTCCAGCATCAAGATCAATGTTTTTCTAAATACATGCAGGCAGACAAGAACAATTGAACTCGTGTCTTACTTACTGTTTGTGGGATTTCTAGAAGTATTGGTTTTCCTCTGTGAGGACAGAATGCTAAACCATGTGTGTTTGTCTGATTTTCCATTCTTAAATGTTCTTGTATTGTGTCTATGGAGATTCTCAGTCATCCAGGTCATGGTTGTCCCAAAGATACTTTTTTCAAGAGGCAACTCGACTTTCTGGTTTTTCCTTGAAGACGTTTTGCTTCTTATCCAAGAAGCTTCTTCAGCAATTCCCCACCATCCAGTCAGAGAAGAAGTTCTTGGATGAGAAATGAAATGTCTTCAAAGAAAAACAAGAAAGTCCAGTTGCCTCCTGAAAAAAGCACCTTTGGGATTTTTGTATTATGTAGCTGGTTGACTGTGCAGGTCACTGATGGTGAGTAAATCAAGAGTTTTCTTAGCATTGCCATCATAGAATAGGTTCTAAGGCCCAGATACAGAATATGGAGCCGTCCATAAATTGCTGCTTGTGTCTTCCAACATCCTTCAGATTTTGCGCATTAAGCTGAGTCGGCTGGGAGTTTGACAGAGACATGGTGCTGAAGCTGACTCTTGGTAAATTTATACTAAGCTGTTCTTCAGTTTCTCTCAGCCATTGTCTCTGCCTTTTAATTGACATTAGATACTTAGTAAGCCATGGATCTAATCAAGCTCCAGCTAGTAAGAAAAAAACAAAAAGGAAGGATCATCTCAATACTCATTCTGGAGTCAGCCAAGGTTTTGATGAATGTGCTGACCATGAGAGAAGGAGAGTTGGGGGGGGGGGATTCTCAGAGCCATCAGGAATGTGTCTGAGTCCATAAGCCTTAAGACTGGGCTAACATAATTGTCCTGCCACATTAAGTAACCATGACAAAAAAATCATTACCAGTTCCACCTCAGGCCAGACCAAGGTCTATCCATATGTAACTAAATGCAAGCTTGAGAGAATTGGGGGGAGGGGGAGGCTTATAAAGCTGATGAAATAAAGAGAAAACAGAAAATGAAATTGAAGCAGCTTGATAATGATTGTGAGTCATTCCAGAATATATAGAATGAGACTCCATTTTGTTTCGCTTCCTCGGATAAGAGGCAAGAGCTACCCCCTAAAATGCCTTGGCAAGACAGGTTGGATGAAGGAGAATTGAGATCAGAGCACCTGGATAATGATATAAGGAGCATCACTTTGTTCTTAATAATAGTGAGCCAGTATCTAGCCTGGCCTGTCTCATAAAATTGACGAGGAAGAACTGGGATCCAATTCCTCCTGCCATCTGGGATCTAGGATCCAAATCTCCCCACTGCCATACTGTTCCAGCCCAGTTAGAGATTTGGGTAGATATCAAAACAGCTGAAGGGGGTTTCTAATGACCAGGAAAGAATGGGGGGGGGGGGAGTATCATGTGCTGCTACTCCTGGAGTAAACCCCAGTCTGGTTCAAGGGACTGATGGGCAGAGGTTCTATTGTTCCCCTCCCTCTCCCTTGGTGGGTAGCTGTTCCTCTTCATAGATCTTTGAGACTGGGTGCAAAAGATGAAGCTCTTTGCTGATGGTATCTGACATTTCAGCGGCTTGCACTTGGAGATTAATGGCTCTCCAAATACAAGGAGAGAGGAAAAGATCCTCTTGGGAGAAGAAAGGGAGTGAACCTCAAGCTTCTGCTCTCTCAGGATGCCAATTCCAACTTTCCCTATTTAGGACCAGCTCTTGGTCAAAGAAGTACAAGGCATCCGGCATGGCTAAGGGAACTAGGAAAACATGGCAGGACGGGAGAGAAAGGAAACTGCGATGGCATTAAAAACACTGTTTCTTTAGGAGAGCCTTAAGATGGAGCGGCAAAACTAATGTGGATTTATTGCTTCTTTTTTTTTTAAAAAGCATTAGTTTTTAGGGGTTTGATATTAAAGAGGTAATAGTTTTGGCAATAAGTAAGGAATGATATTATACAGTGACGGTAATCGGCATAAATTATTTTTAATAGGATTAAGCCTAGAGCAAGAATTTGCTGAAATATAATTCCCCATGCCCTAGGCAGCATGGCCAATCATGCATGGTCTTGGAAGCTGTAGTTCAGCAACATGTTCAGAACACAGGGAAGGGCATTCGCATGATTTTGCTTCTTTCATCATTTGTGGTATGATGTTGTTGCCCATTTGGGGGTCTATGTGCAATGTTGGGATGCATGTACAAAAGGTTTGCATTGCAACATCACAACATGGATTTTGGGGGCGGGGGGGAGTAGACTTCCCTTGCCTCATCACAATGCCAGTAACTGCAGTTACTTACTTTGGAACAATGCATTCTTGCTCAAAATTTCAGCTTGGTACTGGTAGGTACCGGCTCTACTCTGAAAACTTCACATGTCAGCTATCATAGGCTGTGTTTCTGTGCAATGTTAAGCCATAAAGTTGCCAACTGTTTTTTAGCTTAATGTATTGTACAAACTGGAGCTTTATTTATTCACCGATTTTTATTAAATTTATATGCTACCCATCTCGCTATCCAAAGGCAATTGGGGGTGGCTTAAAATGCAATGAAAAATATAAATATCAGAACAATTATAAATACCAAAATAATTTTAAAATTCTAAAACTTAAATATAGACTAAAAACCTGGGGCTCAAGGCAGTGGTGAAATCCAAATTTTTTTACTACCGGTTCTGTGGGCATGGCTTGGTGGGCGTGGTGTGGCTTGGTGGGCGTGGCTTGGTGGGCATGGCAGGGGAAGGATACTACAAAATCCCCATTCCCACCCCACTCTGGGGCCAGCCAGAGGTGGTATTTGCCAGTTCTCCAAACTGCTCAAAATTTCTGCTACCGGTTCTCCAGAACCTGTCAGAACCTGCTGGATTTCACCCCTGGCTCAAGGAGAGCAAAAGCGGTGCCTTCTGTGTCACTGCACCTTCAACCTAGAGCACTTCCATCATGTCCCCAAGACAACCAGTAGAACCAGGTTTTAAAGCCCTTGCAGAAGGCTGGAAGCAGATCTGATCTCCAGTGGCAAGATATTCCAAAGGGCAGTGTCCAGAGCAGAAAAGGGTCTTCTCCTAGACCCTGCCAGCCAATATTTCTTGGTTGATGGGTTCTGCAGCAGTCTCCTTTTCCTACTACAACTGAGACGGTTCCTCAGATATTCTGGACCCATGCCATAAAGGACTTTAAAAGTTCTAATGAACATCTAGAATTGGACCGAGAAGCAGGTCAGTAATCAGTGCAGCCCATGTAACAGTGGTGTTACATGTGCCACCTTAAGAACCTTGAGAACTCTCCATGCCACCGCATTCTGAACCAAATGCAGCTTCCGAATGCTCTTTGTGGTTTGTGGTTATTTTATGATTCATTATATGGGATGGACTTAGAAAGTTGGGTTAATTGAGTCAGTCTCGCAAGTTATGCATTGGTAACTCTGTCCTTTTAATAGAGCCCCAATTACCATAATATATTATCTGAAGTACAGTATATCACCTGTTTAATTTCTACATGTTTGTCTAATCAAAGGCAATGAAGCAGAAGCATGAAAAACAACAACTTGGTAATGTTAATGGTCACTAACCGCAGTCAGAGCTAAGTTTAATGTTTACCCTTTCCATGTTCAGACCAACAGTAGATAAATTTCAAGGTTCACCCTGAAATGTCTATTGTAGAGTCAGTTTGATGTAGTGGCTAAGGTGATGGCCTAAAAACCAGGAAATTGAGATTTCTAGTCCCACTTTTGGCATGAAAGCTGGTTGAGTGACTTTGGATCAGTCTCTCTCTCTCCTTTTCTCCCTCTCTCCCTCTCTCTCTCTCTCTCTCTCTCTCTCTCTCCCTCCCTCCCTCCCTCCCTTCCCTCAACTACCCTCACAGGGTGGTTGTTGTGAAGAAAATAGAAGGAGGAAGAAGTATTAGGTAGGTTCACTGCCTTGAGTTTCTTATAAAGTTATAAAGGCAAGATAAAAATTTAATAAATAAATAAATAAACAAATCTCCCCTTCTTAATCTTAACTTTTACCTTATATATATATATGTATATATGTTGTGTCATTGTATCCCATCTCTTCTATTGCATGCTTATGGCTTCGTTCAGATGTGAAGAGTGTTTTTAGCCAATCAGGGATCAAATAACAAATGTAATGACATCATAGCACAACACAGTATAGTAAAGATGGCGAAACACAACTATTTCCTGCCATTATTGCTTCTATTGATACCCGTGTTTCCCCGAAAATAAGTCCGGGTCTTATATTAATTTTTGCTCCAAAAGACACATTAGAGCTTATTTTCTGGTTAGGTCTTATTTTCGGGGAAATGCATTACTAAATGCATCCATCTGGCTGACGATCTGAACTGGGGCTTATTTTTGGGGTAGGGTTTATATTACGAGCATTCTGAAAAATCATGCTAGGGCTTATTTTCCAGTTGATCTTATTTTCAGGGAAACACAGTAGTCACCCAGCAGCCCTATTTCAGGTGACTCAGTTGCTCCTCGGAGGGAAGAACACCAAAGTTCAGCTAAAGGGTTGCTATGAGGAATATGCTGTGCATCTGGCAGATAAAATTGCTTATTAGATTCCAGTCTTATAACAGAGTCAATACATGTGTGGGTGGGGTGGGGTAGGGTTGGGGCAATGTTTTGCAAGGTGATCGAGGAAGAGTTTGAGCTATTATCATCTACATTCTTTTGATTCTAGAACAAAAATGACTCCACAATTTTGAGATATTAAAATGGCCAAAAAGAGAAACTTCCACCCGTCTCTCCCCCTGGCACAGTTAGCTAAACAGTGAACATTTCTGAACAGGCCAGTGGGAGGGATGATCCCTTAAAAGTGACAAGAAATCCACCTCATTCCAATTACAAGTAAAGATTTATCAAAATAAAGATAAACTTGGATTTAGGAGAATGGTGGAGGTGCACAGATTAAAAAAGAAAATAAATTCCTCTGCAGGAAGTTAGCCTTACTAGATTTATATACCGAGATAAGATACTTTGGCCCTGTGAGCTTACTCAGAATTTCCGATCCAACAATATCTAGTAGACTTACTTGAATTTTTGCTCCAAGAACAAGGAGATGCCATGTGAATATCATGGACAAGGGGAAATTACTAAGAATAAGAACAAAGCACCATTGGTAAGATTTTAGAGTGTTCAATGGGAAAACTTTGATTGACGGCTGTTTCTCCTGGCCAATGGCAACAAGGCACAATGAAGAAAAAGAAACAACCAAGCTGCTGAGATCCTTGAAAATCTAAGTATAGTCAGATACATTTAACATGTCAGCGATAGACTATCAGAATATTCTAGGTCTATAAACTATATTGTCAAGTTTAAAAAAATCTGGGAAGAAGGGAATGGTGAATCTTTTCCATATTTTTTTTTTAATTTGATTTATATGCCGCCCTTCTCCAGAGACTCTGGGCAGCTTACAATGCATTAAGCAATAGCCTTCATACTTTTGTATATTTATACAAAGTCAGCTTATTGCCTCCACAATCTGGGTCCTCATTTAACCTACCTTAGAAAGGATGGAAGGCTGAGTCAACCTTGAGCCTGGTGAGATTCGAACTTACAGTAATTGCAGACAGCTGGTTTTAATCACTATGCTTTTAGTCTGCTGAGCTAAACCAGGCTCCTAGCTAAACCAGGCTCCATATTGTTGCCAATCCTCACACACATACACCTGCTCCCACTGTGGACATGTCCATGAAATCTCCAGGTGTTGACCTTAGCCAAAGAGGAGGAGAAATGATGACCAGGATATGAATAGAAGTAAACAGAATATAAAACAGCAAACTAGGGCAAATTTATATATTTATAATTCACAATTAGTGGATTGAGATAGCACATGTAATCAAAGACAAACCAATCATATTTTGACTTACATTTTGTGTGAATCCAGATCCTGTCATTCAAGGCAAATATATATCCCAGTTCAAATGAGGATATTTCCTATGATGATTACCTATTGTCCTCAGCCGACTCTGGTGAATTCCTTTGTTCTCTTTTAATGTCATTCCCGAAGAAGCAAAGCAAAAAAAAAAAAAGAATTATTAAATTCTTTGTGAAAAGTGCTTGACTTTTCCAACCCCAGAAAGGCAATTTGAGATTACAACTGAGCACCAAAAACTGGAGATAAGTACAAATGGATGGCTCTTGCTTGTCGTTCTCTGTTTATGAACCTTTCCAAGGTTAATCTCGGTTGTTGAACTGGAGGTCCACAGGATTGATCACTTCCGTGTGCCTGTAGACAAGATCATGAGCGTTTGACTGGCATCTAATATTGACTTTTGTGTATGCACAAGAATGAAGTATCAACACAGAGGTTTATGATTCACTCAGGGAACGTGAATTGAGTAAAAGGAAAATGTACACTGCAAGATCAAGGCAGTTTTTCATATCTATATGTCTGCCACAGCCTTCTTTTGGTAAATGTGTTCTCAAAGATATGAAGGAGACACAATCCCAAAATATCAACCTTTGACAGGAGAAACACCTTCTCTTAATAGTGGTTCCTGAAGTGGCAGTCTAAGGGTGAGAGAAGAATAAAGGCAATAACATTCTTTTCTACTCCTGTCTCTTGGTTTTAAAAAGCCTAATAGAATCCAGGGATGATTTTTCTTTTCTAGCATGAAGATAACAGGGTGGGGGGGGGGAATACTTTTTTGTGTACCAGACTAATGAGTGAAATACAGAAGCACATGTATCCCTAAGCATCCATATGAGGCACAGTGTTCCAGGACACAGTAAGGGTCAGCCTCGCGGTTGAATTCTCAAAGGCAGCCTTTCTCAGCTGGGATTCTGCACAACTTTTAGGGTTCCAAGAAAGATCGTCCTTGAACGTAAAATAAACCTTGTCTTTTGAACTTCATGCACCGTGCAATGCTGGCACTTGCAGCAATGGGGGTTTTTACACGCTGTGACTTGACCGCCAGCCTGCCACAGTGCTGTTATTGTAAATATGGTAAAATGTGGATGGTGTAGGTTAAAAATGAATTATATTGTGAAATATTCCTCTTTTCTGCCATTTGTATGTAGGGCTTCCCTAAGTCCTGAACATTATTTCAAAGGTTCCTCCAGGGCACGAAGGCTGCACTAAGGTGGCGGCTACAGCTTGTCTTTAGGCAGCTGAGATCTTAAAAGTGAGCTTTGCTCTCAGGAAGGATAGCAGGAGCCTTTCATTGCTGTCGCAGGAAAGGTAGGGGATTTGCAGCCTTTACTCTGGTCTGCCCTGCAGAGTTTGCCTAAGGCCTCCTGCTGTCCTGCTTCTTTCCTTTCCCTTTCCCTTTCCCTTTCCCTTTCCCTCACCCCCATTCACCCTTGGTTGGTATTGCTCTTCCTTTCATTAACTGGGCTGATCAATGCTTCTCTTTTTCAAGCTCCTTTATTATTCATGAGGTGGGTTCCTGATAGTTTATCTGAAGTAATCTAAGACATAACTCTGAGATGCTGTAGCCCACTCCAGGGACAGGAGAAAGGGAAAAAAAGAGGGGGGGGGAGAGAGAGGGAGGCAGAAAGGGAAGGAAGGAAGGAAGGAAGGAAGGAAGGAAGGAAGGAAGGAAGGA
>WNWU01000036.1:12720080-12730504 GCA_012654045.1 Ptyas mucosa
GGAAGGAAGGAAGGAAGGAAGGAAGGAAGGAAGGAAGGAAGGAAGGAAGGAAGATTTAGATTGTGGGGAGGGTGGATTCTCCCTAGTTGTTCACCAGGATCGTGAAGAATCATGACATCCAGATGTCTAACCTCTGAAAAGAATGAACAAACACACACACACAAACACATATACACCAGGGGTGAAATCCAATTTTTTCCCTACCGGTTCTGTGGGCATGGCTTGGTGGGCATGGCAGGGGAAGGATACTGCAAAATCTCCATTCCCACCCCACTCCAGTGGAAGGATATTGCAAAATCTCCATTCCCACCCCACTCTGGGGCCAGCCAGAGGTGGTACTTGCAGGTTCTCCGAACTACTCAATATTTCTACTACCGGTTCTCCAGAACCTGTTAGAACCTGCTGGATTTCACTCCTGATATACAGACATACATACACACACTACATTCATACATAGAATATATATAGAGCCTTCTCGGTGGGTGCGCCCACCCTCTGGAATCAACTTCCCTTGGAACTCCGATTAGCGCCTGACCTTCGCACCTTCCGCCGTGAATTAAAAACTTGGCTTTTTAAATCCCTTGACCTGGACTGATAATGGGGTTTTAAGGGTTAATTTTAAATTTTTAGACTTTATTTTATATTGTGGCTTTGTTTTATTGTTGTGAGCTGCCCTGAGTCCATTGTGAGATAGGGCGGCATATAAGCCGAATAAGCCGAATAAATAAATATGTGTGTGTGTGTATAAGAAACTAATAGAAACTAATACAGAGCTAGAAAAAAAATAAATAAAAGAAAAAGCTAAAAGTGCAGAAGCAAAGAAAGAAAAAAAATACATAAAGTATTTTCCATTCTTCTTTCCAGCGGTTATAAAATACAATTATAAATGTATCTCTTGCTGTATGGTTACAACATAATTCTGTTTTTTCTATGTTCTTTCTAATGATCAAAACCATAAATCATAAGTTCAGTTTTTAATGTCTATAAGGGATTTCAAGCCAGCAATAAACATAGATATTGTCTTTTCTCTGATCAAAGAAATCAATTTGGCAATTTCAGCAAATTCCATTATCTTCCGCCTCTAAAAAGAATTGATGGCCTAGAAATAGACGAGCCGCCTGCCCATCCAGAACCTGTTGTGACTCCTATCAACCCTCTCGTGATTAAGACTCATGGGAGCCTTGGAAAAGGAAGCAACACGTAGGAGGATCCCTCGACTTACGGCTGTAACTGAACCCGCAGTTTTAGTTGTAAGTTGTGTTGGTTATTAAATGGGTCACACAACCACACCTACCTGTTTTGCAGCAGTTGTCAAGTGAAAATTAAAGTCATTGAGCTAATGTTGCGGTCATTAAGCAAACCCATTATTCGCTTTGGGATTTTGGTGGGGGGTTTTGGCTTTCTTTTGGTTTCTGGAGGTTTTTATCAGAAGTAAATGCCTGTTTCCAGAAAAACTTTGTAAATTGTGATCGCATGACTGCAGGAAACTGCACGTGGTCATAAATGTGGACTGGTGTTGAGTGCCCAAAATGTGGTCATGGTACCTGGGCAGGGAGGGGCAGACATCAGAACTTCAAATTCAAGGTTGTAAACAATTTTTTTCTGGGTCTGTCATCATTTCAAACCGTCACTAAGCAACCAGTTGTAAGTCGATGGCTACCTGTACTTGCCTACTCCTAGTACTTCTAACTTGCTTCTTACTAAACAAAAGAATATTGGATGTGCTTTTTATTATTTCCAACCCAATAGAAAGTTGGAATGGATTTAAGTACAGCGGTTACATTTGCTTTCAGCAGAATAATTCTTTAAAAATTTGAATAGAACAGGGTCAGATTAGGTACAATTTAATTTTTAGGCAGCCCAAAAAACCACACCACACATTGTATTTAAAAATGGGCCAGATTTGACTTGGGGCTATAGAGAAATATACTTTCAGAAAAAAATAAATCCCCCCTCCCCCAATATATCCTGTGGGAGAGGCAGAGGCAGCTGGGCAGCAGCTTAGAAGGTTACCAATTGCTCCATATTAAGCCCCTCTCTCTTCTCACTCTCAATTTTGTGACCCACAGCAAAATATACCATAGGTTACCTACATTGCATTTCACAGTGCACACAGAGACACAGGTTAACACAAGAGAAAGATTAAATCTATGCACATATATAGAACACCTTATTGTATTACTCAATAGAAAATAAAGATGGGTCTTAAGGGCAGTGCTGTTAAAGGAGTTGGAAAGAATTCAAGACACCATTTTCTGCATACTTCAACTTGTTTACTCCTGAGTCCAAGGAAGCCAGCTCCCACTGGTTGACTGTTCACACATTTAACCAATTTTACTGGGTTTGCCCAATGCACGATACCATAAACTAATACCATAAACTAACAAAACTGGATGAATTCACACAACAAAGTAAGCCACAGAAGCCTAACCACATTTTACACTAAGCTTGGCACACGATACAAATATAGCCATTTGAACTTTAACTGAGCCTATGAAGCAGGTTGAATGAACATGGTTTTTTTGTGTGTGAGGCTTTGGTTGTGTTTCTTTATTTTGATGTGCCTTTTCAGTTATAAAACTTACAAATTAGCTCACAAGAACAATACAATAATGCTGCTATCTAATTATGTACCCTGACGGGGTCAACCTTTTTTCTGTCACTATGACTTGAGCAGACCAGAATGGTCATTTCTTAGAATGGAGAAATACTCAAACTCAGAGTTCTGACAGAAAGATCTCAACATATATCTATTGATATATATATACAATATATATTTAGCATTAATTCATATCACCCTCTTGCTCCAATATAAAGACAACCTATTAACACTTTCCTAAACGTGTGTCCACTTCCTTCCACCTGTGACTTAGTAGCCTCCAACAGCTAAGATAACCAGTGGATAGCTTAATGTTCCATACTCTGGAAATGGCAAGGTGGAGCATGTTGATATGCATCTGGAAAGTGGCATCAAATGACATGTCCCATGTGAGTCATCTTGTGGCTCCTATTGTTTCTGCTGATTGCCTGGAGGCCGCCCCTTCAGTCTGGTCTTTGATTTCTTCACTTATCCATCAATCCTGTGTTGGATGCAAGGAAGACTGCAGCTGTGGCTTCTACAATCACTTTTCAATGGGTTGACCAAGAGAGTGCAAAACTTGGGTAACCCAAGCTTTGCTTAACCCATGTAACTGAAAGTGGACATGAAAGGACTGAGCTCTTTATATTATATTACTGTGGCCTGCCTGTCAGGGTGTCTCTTCCCAGTGGCCACTTCTGCTCCTCATATAGGTTCTTAGAATACTTTACATCTCCTGGCTAGTACTTTTAGAATAGCTTACATGCCCCATGGTTACTGTTTTGAGCCACTGTTCAGAATCTGACTCTGACCATGAATCTGACAACATTGCTCCAGCTGAGTCTGTGCTTTAGGATTGTCAGACTCAGAAACCAGTAAGCCAGGGTTCAACTTGGAAATCCAACAGGATTCTCCCATTCACTGATTCAATCCAGAGGATTTGATTGTGACAGTCATCTCCACCAGCCTAATGCCCTTCAACTATTTTAGAACTAAAGCATCAAAAAATTATAGTCTGAACGCATATAGTGGACCCCAAACTAAGGAAAGCTGGTTTATGAGTTGGACCTGTCACCTACTACATTGATAGAGACTTGTGCTATTCAAAAACTAATCTAGGTATTATGGCATAAATTTAGTAAGCTTGGGAGATACGGTTATATCAAATTACTCTACGATGAACATCTCTGAAGTGCCACAAAAGCTTTGTGTTGTTTTTGATACACAGCTACAGCTACCCTCTGGAAAGTACTCACTAAAAGTATTAATGAGCCTGACCCTATTGAGCTAATTGGGCTGATTTGACAGATATTGCTGAGGTTAGTGATTCATAGAATCTATGATGAAAGGCTGGGTTAACAAACACTTGCCTTGATGGTTGATCATTAGTAACTCTTTTCTGCCTAATGCCTTATCTCCAGTGTGCTCCTGAGTCATGTCTGGATGTGCACCTACCAAAATAGGGGACCCAAGGCTGAAATTAAAAATAAATCCCAGCCAAAGACTTAAGCTGTATTAGTAGCAAGATGATAATCTTACAACAAGAGAACTAAGGGGCTTATCACATGAACTTTGAATAGTGGAGAGATCTCCATTCAGAAAGAATATGACTTTATTCTGTTTTCATAACCACACCTAAATACAGCAGTTTCCTACAAGTGTTTTCTCAATAGGATACTCTAATAGAAGGACTTGGAGACTAAGAAGGATTGGCTAGGACTTGGATGAGAGCTAACCAAGGAATATAGGACCATAGGCAAAATTAGAAAGTTGTGGAAAATATTCTGGAAAATGGCAATCCATTTCCATATCACTGTCAAGAAACGACATGGTTGTGTCCGTATTTCAAGGTTTCACCCTCAACTCAAAGGTTTCTTTACCTTTTCCTTAGAACAGAAATATGTTTATTGTCTTAAAACACAAAAGAACTACTATTGTATTATGGTACCCCTTTATATGTCAGCAAGTGGTTCTGAAGAAGTTAAAAAAGTTTTAGCCTTCCCAAGATAAGGACTGTGTCTTCTTTTGCAATCTGACCAGACTGATCCCTAAATTTTACTTCTTTGGGGGGGGGGGATCTTTCCCCAAAATGTTGAACACTGTTTCTCTTGCATTTCCACTGTCATCTAGCACTGCCCTTTTCCATCTAGATATGCAACTTTTTTTTACTGTTGAAAATGTTTCTTGCATCTTTAACAGTTACCATTGCTAGATAGTATTCAAATAGGGAAATATGTGTCACCTGTGCTAGTTGGAGGCTGCAATTATCATCACTAATTCCATCATTGTCATTAAAGGCAATAGAGCAGGGGTATCAAACTCGCAGGCTGCATGCGTTACATGCTGGCCATGCCCACCCCCAGTTTAGCAAAGGGGAAAAAGGCGCGATATGTCATGTGATGACAATGTGATATCGCAAGTTTGACATCCCTACAACAGAGTATAGGAGATTGAGAATGGACTTCATGCATTTTTCTTGTTTGATTTCTCAGTAGAAAACCCAAAAAACTTGCTGCCAAGTATTAGTAGGGTGTTTCTTCTCAAGGGGCTCTTTAAGACACAGAATAGAAGCTTGGATGGAAGCTGGAGGTTGTTTGCCATTTCTTCAAAATGATGGTATAATTGCACTTGGGAGAAGTCATTCTCAAATAAGGCCATTTTTTAAAATCAGTCTAATGCAGAACTTAGGGATGCTGAGTTGTTGATCAAAAAGTTGGCAGTTCAGCGTTTCGAATCCCTAGTGCTGCGTAATGGGGTGAGCTCCCGTTACTTGTCCCAGTTTCTGCCAACCTAGCAGTTCGAAAGCACGTAAAAATGCAAGTAGAAAAATAGGGACCCCCTTTGGTGGGAAGGTAAACAGTGTTCCGTGCGCCTTTGGCGTTTAGTCATACCGGCCACATGACCATGGAGACGTCTTCAGACAGCACTGGCTCTTCAGCTTTGAAACGGAGGTGACCACCGCCCCCTAGAGTCAGGAACGACTAACACATATGTGTGAGGGGAACCTTTTCCTTTTAATGCAGAACTGCTTTTTAGCCGCTCCTGGGTGGGTATTTGAAGGTGATTTTTATTATATGATTATGATATTATCAGGTGATAATATGTGTCTTCTTCACGTGGGTCAAGGTTGCTCAGCTTTTAATATTTATTGCAAACAAGGATGTGGGGAAGTTTCACAGTATCCCTGTACATACCATTCTCGTTGACTTAGTAAGCCCACATAGTTTCCCTCCTCAGAGATTTCATACCCAGATTTTGTGCAAGATATATGATAGCCCTTCGGGTTTGAAAAAGACATTATGTTGTACTTCATACGTGGACATAAAGAAGGCTCCGCATCCCAGTCTAGAAGCATAGAGTGTAGCACTGTGGGGCACTGAAAGTCCATTGTTGCAGTAACTGTGAATGTTATTCTGTAACACCATTTAGTTCTCTATCAGTTTTTATCAATGCCTATCTTCAAAGCCAATGAAAGCTTCATAGCACAGGGCTCATTAGTCGGTTCTGTCAGCAGTGGCAGCTTCTAAGTCCTTTGGCTGAATGTCATGGTGGTGTACAGTTTCTATGATTCTGATGCAATGGATAGAATGCAGTATTGCAGGCTAATTCTGCTAATTGCCAGCAGTTCGGCAGTTCGAGTCTCACCAGCTCAAGGTTGACTCAGCTTTCCATCCTTCCAAGGATGGTAAAATGAGGACTCAGATTATTGAGAGCAATATGCTGACTCTGTAAACTGGTTAAGGAGGGCTGTAAAGCACTGTGAAGCGGTATATAAGTCTAAGTGCTATTGCTATATGTGGCACAGGCTGATAAAATACTTCAGTTTTGTCCAGGCTGATAATCAGGCCAAAAAGTATAATGGCTTCTGAGAATTTGTTCAACATCAACTGTAGATCACTATCTTTGTGCACCAGGAGCATGCAGTCATTGGCAAAGAAGGTTTCATGCATGAATGACTGTCTGGAGGCACTTCATCTCCATCCAAGTGGCAAAGTTCAAAGAGAGCTGTCCAATCAGTTCCTGATGTATATTCCCTCCTTCGGACCCTGGACAGCACATGGCAACATACAAGCAAAGAACAGATTGCATAGGACTGGGGCTAGGAGACAATCCCGTTTTACCTCATTGGAAACAGCAAATGCTGTTACAATGTATTACGATTGTAAAGAACCTGCTCTGTCATTCTGTCTTGGAGTAGCTGAATCAGCTTCACAAATTACCTCAGGCGTCCATAACGTCTCAGGGTGATCCAGAGAGTCTTCATGTTCACAGTGTCAAATGCCTTTGTCAGATCAATGAAGACAGAGTAAGGAGTCTTGTTCTGCTCGATGCACTTCTCCTGGTCTTGCCTCATGGCAAATATCATGTCCACTGTATTCTGTCCTGGCTGAAAGCCACACTGCGCCTCTGGGAGATTCCTTTCCTAGAAAGTGACAAATCTGTTCAGGAGAAAGCGGGCAAAGATCTTGCCTGCAATGGACAGCAGTGAGATTCCTCTGCAGTTTCCGCAGTCTGATTTCTTTCCCTTATTTTTATAGAAAGCTACAGTGAAGGCATCAAGGAAGTCATCAGCCATCTCCTCTGTGGAGCAAATGTCTTCCAAGATGTCTTGAGTGCATGTGAGGCATTTGAGTCTAGTGCTTGGTAGATCTCAGCTGGAATACCATCCTGCCCTGTTCCTTTATTTGAGCTCATCTGTGAGATCACTTTCTTGATCTCATCAGTAGATGGAAGGAAGCGGATCTAAGGCATTCAAGACTGGTAGCTGAGGAATCTGCTGTAAGGTATCATGATCAACTATGGATGGCCTGTTGAGTAAGTTGGAAAAGCGTCCAGCCCAGCAATTTTTCAGTCCTTCCTGGTCTTTGTTCAGGCTTGACCCATCAGTTGACAGCAAGGGGAAACATCTTGATTTAAAAGGATCATAAACTGACTTTATGGAGCATGCATGTCTGCTTAGCATTCCACCTGCTCAGCCTTCTCCTGCCATCATTCATCTTGATTTCTCGCAGTTCCTTCTGTACTTTGGATTGCAAGTGCTTAAACTTGTGTTTCTTTGAGACAGATGATAGATTAGTCTGCCAGTCTGCATAGGCCTTGTTCTTGGCCTGGAGGCTGCTGAAGTGGTTTTGAGGTTTTCATCAAACTAGTCTTGATGCATCCATGTTTTCCGTCTAAGTACAGTTGTTGCAGTTAAACCACGTCCACTTTTCAGAACAGGTTCCTACATTCCTACAAGCAGTAAATTGCCAGAGAGTTTTTCATCAAGTACATCTTGGAAGCATTGGACTTGGTCTGGGTCTTGTAGCCTGCCAATGTTGAATGACTTTCTGATGGTCTTTGGTGACTTTCAATGTGGCAAGTCCATGTGTAGGTTGAGGACCAACTGGTTGTGATTTGAACAGCATTCAGCATCTCACATGGCACAAGTGATAGTGACATCTTTAAGATAATGCTGTAACATAGTCAAGTAGGTACCAGGATTGGACCTGGGATGCATTCAGGTAGCTTTGTACTTGTTTGCAAGCCTGAACATAGTGTTAATGATGCACAGGTTGTGCTCAGCACATTTGCTTAGAAGGCCATTACTACTTTGTTTTCCCACTCCATATCTTCCAAGGACTCAATTTATTTATTTATTTATTTATTTATTTATTTAATTTGTATACCGCCCTTCTCCAGCTGGACTCAGGGCGGTGAACAGCCAAAATAAAAACAGAGCATACAAAATTAAAAGACAATTTAAAATAATTAAATAGTTTTGGCCCACAATTTAAAACAACCAAGTTAAAACCATCTCAGTTGTCATTGTCTGTTCCCATCCTAGCATTGATGTTACCCAGAATGACAAGTTTATCTGGTCCGGCTCCTCCTAGAACACTTCCTTGTCTTCATCTGGATTCATGAGAGTTGTTGTATAGGCATCATCCTGGGTGCTATCCCAGGACTTGCTGAGAGGAAAGTGGAACTTCATGGTGCATTCATTTATTCCAATGGGTAGAGTAGGGTTGACTGCTATGAGTGTTGTTTGTCTTTCAGGCCTTCACACCTTGTCTCTATTCAGCAAAGTATGAACATTCCAGGCTCCAAAAATGTTCTTTTTCTTAATTCTTGGCCACTAAGGAGATGATCTGCTAGCCACAGTTAGCTAGCCAGATGTTGTTGTGCAGCGGGCAATTTTTATGGTACCTTTTCTAATCTTCTCCCTCATACACTGGTGGGCAATGCAACCCAGAAAGGCTGGCCAGTTACCCTGCATGCTGCTGGACTTCTCTACTACCCAAGGCATAGAGACCGACAACAAGGGTCATACATGTTTAGGTTTGAGACTACAACTGCTAGTCGTCATCTCCACTTTTAATTTCACCACTCCCCATCACTGCAAATTAGGACTTAATAAATTAGGTTTAGATTGAGAGGATTTGTGAATGAATTATAGATGAAGATGAATTGTACCATAAAAACCTGTGCATTTTTAAGTGGCGCTCATTCTCTCAGCAGAGGAGACCTTAATCCAGTGGCGTGGAGAACTGTTATGGCTAGAGACCTCGCCTGCTGCAGTGAATGACAAAGATGTCCAAGTGTCTTGTTGTGCTCTTAGTGCTCCCCAACACCTGCTGGATCTGCATTTTTGACTGTTGAACTATTGATCAGTCTCCTCCACTCAATCTCCCGGGGCCAGTCTTTACCTGCTGGGATAGATAAACCACCTATCTCTCACTGAGGTTGAAGACTTCTTGGCTGCCCTCACCTGGTATGGCCCATCTGCTGAGATGGTTTACCAGGGTGTGGCCACTGCAGTGTTGGAACCACAGGTGAGAGCTGAGTGCCAGTTGGGAACCAAAGGTGAATAAGCGAACCTACAAAGGGCGTGGCAGGCCACTTCACCAGAGGTCTTGCCCATTCATGAACACCCGATACACTTCTTTTCTGCAATACAGAATGATTTAAGGGTACACTTGTCTTTCAAATATGCCATGATAAAGTATGTTCTCTTAAACAAAGAAGGTTTATTCAGGAAAATAATTGTATCTTCTCCCTTTTTAAAAAAAAAAAAAAAGAAAACCCCCGAAATAGCAAGTTATCTTAACTAGAGATGGTAATTACTTTTGTCAGGGCAAGATACTCCAGACAGAGCATTTTTAAGTGTCAGAACACCAACTCCTACGTTGCTGAATTTTTATGGCAGGGTTATTATGCTTTAATAGCTGACTGATGATGGGAAATGCAGCAAATACAGTTATACCTGGCAGGCAGTGACATGATGGGAAACATTTTACCTCCAATCATGCAACTGTTAAAAAAAGAGTAGCCTTGCCACAAAAAATTATTAGTAACCCTCCGATGAATCACTTTACCTGACACCCCATGATACATGGAAACCAGCCGGACCTCAGAGGGCTGCTAATGCAAGACCCTTTGCAGGACATATATTTTCAGAGATGTTATATCGCACTATTACTTGTTCCTTGCATCATACTCATTTTCACACGATGAGACTTGGCTCTTTTTCCCAAATTGGAAAGAGGGTCAGGAGAGAATAAGAGAGGCAGAGGAAAACGAAGTTTTCAAGCGAGAGCACCAAGGCAAAAGAACTGAACACCTCAACAGAGCGTGAGGCCTGTGAGAGGTTTTAGCTTAGGAACCAGTGATATAAATAGCTTTCATTATTTCGGGTTTTGATTAGGGGAGAAACGTTCCCTTTGGGGTGTTTGGTGCTTTCTAATGTTCACCAGTTTACAATTTCAGTAATACTGTTGACAAAATGATAGAAATAATGTGAAATAAAATGAGGTAACAATAGAAATAAAATGATGTAAGCCTTTAAGGTGACCAACTTTTTTAC
>WNWU01000036.1:12730514-12756870 GCA_012654045.1 Ptyas mucosa
AATAGAAATAAAATGATGTAAGCCTTTAAGGTGACCAACTTTTTTACAATGAGAAGGAGGACACGAATAAATTGAAGAAAAAAAAATATCGTAAATAAAAGAATCATTTTATTCATTGCAACAATGAGTCTAATGCGTGCGTGTGTTCCGTGTCGTGTTTTGGTAAGAAGCAAACAAAGCCACTTGCGTGTAGCGCACTCTCTCAAAACAATTTTCCTGTGTGGAGCGCATGAGTCTCATAATCGCATCTCGCCGCACTGTACCGAGCTTTGACGAATCATCACGTCAAATACAAATACGTCACATCACATGCAACGGATCGGCTCTGCATCGATTGAATACGGAGATTTACAGATTAGTCTTCAAATATCGAAAAGGAGAACATGTAGGAGGACACTTTTCGAGAGAGGACAGAACTTACAAAAGAAGGACTGTCCTCCCTAAAGGAGGATGATTGGTCACCTTATGTAAGCACATCATGCAGTATATATCCTTCTCGGGAAAACAGGATTATTTGCTTCTATCTCGGTGACATCTCGATTATTAAAGAGATACCATAATGGGACTTAAGATGTGAAAGTTCGGGAATCACTGGGTTAGATTGTATCGAACATTAGGGTGTGGATGATGAGAGTTGGAATCCTCATAGTCTGGGCCATGCTAAGATGAGGAAGGCTCCCCTCAGAGGGAGAGCATGGTAAAATGAGCCTAAAAATAAATTGCCGCAAATCTGGTCTCTCGCTTGGAAATCAGTAGTTAGGTGCATCTGTAGCTGTGTAAAATGCTTATGTCCTGAGATTCTTTTAGTTCCTCATCCATTTAATTACTGCCCTTCTCATCCGAAGCCAGCAGATTCATTACAGTTTATGCCCACAGAGGGACCTGCATTTTTGCAGCAATCAAATGATTGCAATTAACAGTATAGAATTAAGGAGAAGGGGGAGAGAGGGATCATCGTCCTGTTGTCATTATCCCTGCCCTTTCTGTGCACACACACACACACACACACTCCATTGGACGCACAGTATATTCTCCGTCTACTGGAATGCTCAGCCTGAAATCCCTTTGAGTCAACAAACCCGCAGTCTGGCTTGAAGATACGGAGGTCCCCCTACCAGTTGAACCTCACTTAGCAAATTACAGTCCAATTCCCATCCGAGCTTTTGTTTGCTGGGCCTTCTCTCCCAGGGGCTATCTCAATGTCACCTCTTCCAATTGAGATGTGTGCTGGCAAGATGCTCTTGGCAGGACTGCCATTCCTTTTGGTCATGCACATGTGTTTTTCACAGTAGCTTTCTTTTGAAACCTTTAGGAGATGAGCTTTTTCCTGGCATGGAGGATAAGCGTTGGAAGAAGCGTTCTTTGCAAAATGTTCACATGTCAGGTTGCTTTAAGACACTGTTTCAGAGCTTTACGATGAAAAAAATTAAACTGGATGGCAGAGCAAGCCTAGAGCTTCTATGTTGGAATAGCAAACTGTCATTTTGATGACAATGTGTGTACAGTTATGCTACAAGTTAGGTAAACTATTTTTTTTAAAGGCTTTAGATGTCATGATCTAATGATGTTGTTGTGATGGGGGTTCCCTAAAACGAAAAATAAGAACATAAAATAGAGAACAAAACAGCTCCCTTCTTCAAAGTAGAATTTGTCAGACATTAAGCAAATGTAGCTGCATAAACTTGATTAGAGCATGCCATGGTTGAAGTTGAAAGCAAAAGCAAAGATGGCTTCAGATAAAAGAAGTTGAGGCAGTTCAAAAAAAAAATTAGCTGTCCTCATATCAAACACACACGCACCCCCATAGATGCACACTCACAGCTCATAATCCTCAAAAGATCACTTGCAAATATGCTCAGAGGGGAATTATTTCTCAAGCATCAGTAGGAACTGTGAATTCTACCATTTGAGGGTGTCAAGCCAATGAGGCAGGATGTGAGACTTACTTGATAACAGAACAAAGGCAGATACATTTCAACTTAATATTTAATTGACATCAGCACTGTTGTAACTGTAGTCCAAAACCAGGGTCAGCTTTAAAGATTTTTGAAATCAATATGAAATGGCTCCCCTCTCTTCTTGGCATTTCTAACTACAAATAGAAAACAGTGAAAGTGGAAGTCAAATAACGCTTCTTTTTTCAGCCCACGCTTAATTTATCATTTCTTCCTAACTTTGCTCATATTAGATTATAGTATCTGCCTCAGTCATATCTGTAAATGATATGTTATCAGAGAGCAGAGGGACCTTCCAGATATGGAGATACGTTTCTACAGATATGGGAAGGACGTTTATTTGGAGCAGGCATTCAGGCCTATTGCTTACTCTAGATCTAAGTTTTTTTAAAAAAAGATCTTTTTTTCTTCCTGGGTTTTAGTCCATTCCCCAAAATAAGAGATTGTGGTTTACAAGGCAGAGACTGATTTGTAGAATAGGATTATTTTTGCAGTGAAAGGATATTCCTCAATACCTCCAGTTATTGTTTTGCAATCCAAGATAGTTGAATCTATTGATGCTTCAGTCCTACTTCAGTTCTCTTATTGCCCTCTCATATCCTATTGGAGAGGCAATAATAATCATATTTCATATAAGCAATTACACTTTCCAACTCTCCAAAATCCAATTGTTGTTATAACACGGATGGGATGTAGGGCCTGCCAGTGATTTTAAAGCTCTCAGACTTTATTCTAATTGCATTCTAATAATTTCATATCCTATTTCATTTCCAAACAATCTGTGTTCATCTTCTTAAGTATGAAGTCAAAGCTCCTGTAAGTCTGTTTCTCTTTGTTTAAAATAAACCATGATTGGAGTTCAGTTTTAAGCATAGTGGTTGTGGCATGTTGCTGCAATGGAGACAATAGACCTTGGTTGATAGTTGAATAAATTCACACCAGGTATCTATGCATGCAATGAATAACTTGTAATATGTCACTCTCTCTCAACCAAACCCACCTCACAGGGCTGTTGTTGTGGAGAAAATAAAAGGAGGAAGGTGTCTTGGATATGTGTCTTATATATGTTTGCTGTCTTGAGTTATTTATAAAAATAATAAAGGCAGGATACAGATTGATGATAGATGATATATGTATGGATGGATGGATAGATAGATAGATAGATAGATAGATAGATAGATAGATAGATAGGTAGATAGAGAGAGAGAGAGATACTAAGCAATATGTGTTGTTGATGTTCATCACATACTATATGTTTACACCTTGGTAGGTGAAAGAGGTATCAGAAGCCTCTCCATATATGGTGGAAGATGAATGAATCTGAAAGTAATATTGTATATAGAAAGTTCTCTTGGATATGACATTCCAGTCTGAACACTCTGGTCTGATGCCAAAGGCATTCCAGATCACTTTGAAATGTGATCATATTTCCACATCTTCAAGCAATCTTTAAAAACTTCTTGTCCCTCCCACTTCACCTTGGGTTAGGCCCAAGGCCAGCTCTCTTATGTTGAAGACAACCAGGTTGGATGTTATGTTGTCCCTTGGATGATGGTTGTCTTTATATAATATTGGTGATTTTTTTTTTTAAATTTATGAAGCATTCCAAAGTAATTTTGGAGTTGAGTGAAATTTTAATTAACATCACCATCATAATTTTAGCCATTGTCTATCCACTGCAGGATAAAGGCCTCTTCTGCATGTTTCCATCCTGTATGGTCCTGAGCCTTCTTTTGCCAGTTGGGCCTACAATACTTGCTGATGTCATCAATCCATCTTGTTTTAGGTTTCTTTCATGGATGCTTTTTATCAAGTGGGATCCATTCTATAACTGCCTTGGTCCACCAGTTGCCATCAGTTCTTCTTGCTATGTGACCAGCCCATTTCCATTTATACACACATACAAGCTGGATACTCGTGCTTCACTACAAAACTATGTGATGGGGCTTGATAAATTGACACTTAAAGCTTGAAAATTAATGAGTAGTTACAATCGGCCTCTCCTCTCCCTTTCTCTCCCTCAGCCTTGCCACACAGAAGCCTCCCCTATCCTATCCCCTGCTTGCTGCTGTGAAAGTAAAACTGAAACAGAAACTCCTCTCCTCTGCTTGTGTTTTGCATTTGGAACAGATTTATTAAGAGGTGGGGAGTAGAACTCCTTAGTATCAGAGCGTGTTAATCATAATATAGGAAATACTAATGCTCTGATGGTCATTTCAAAAAATCTTTCTTAGTGAGCACCTAGAAGCCAAGAGGAACATACATGGCAAATTTCAAGTTTGTAGGCTTTATGGTTCTGGAATTCTAGACTCAGGAGCTGCTTTCAAAACTTTTCACCCCATGGGGATGTTATTGCACATTTGAAGTATTATCTCCTTTTGAAATTGCCTGGTTGTTTGTCCTGTTTAACCATTTTTCACTTCAGCACAATTATCAGAGCTAATTCAGGCGGTCATTTTTAAAGGTGTGAATTCCTTAGATGGTAGCTGTACTAACTTAGTTTCAGCTAAGGAACCATTTGTCTCCCATCACCTCCAGGTTAAGTTTTTTGAAGTGGTTACATCAGGGAGGGCAAAAAACTGAAGCAATTCAAGCCTTCACTTGAGGGTTTTACCACCTCACAAACCACAGGCTATAAATCAGCAAGACTTCACCAGACATTCAGCAAGACTCTATTACATTTGCCACAACAATGAGGTGAAAGGAGCTGGCCCAGTGGATTCTCTATTAGTCTGATGGCTCCAAAGAGTTTCAAACAGCTCTCTTGTTGATTTTGTGACATGTTTGCGCCACTGCAAACATAATCCCAGGGTGAAGCAAGTAATGTGTGAGTGACAAAGAAAACAACTGAAGAAACAATCACAAAACTTTTATTTATTATAGCAAACCAAGGAATATCCTAACATCTGGGGTATTTAGAAAGATCTAACTCTCCACTGACATCAAATGGTCATCTGGAATTTTGCAGATGTCCTGTTGGCGGGACTACTGAAAATCAAAAAGCCAGAGTACAATGATACAGCGGAGCCAGTTTCTTTCCCCATTTCTCCGATAAGATTAGGTAAAATGTGAGAGTCGTTATTAGTCAATATAATTAATGCAAAAGTACAAGGACTGATCATCTTACTTCATATATGTTGGATCCCATTGCTTATTGTGGCCCCCATTGTGGCAAGATAGGATCTTGTACAAAAATCCTCCAGCCCACAGCTGTCACGTGCTCAAATTCTGGAGGCCCCCAAAGTTTATGCATTAGCCTTGAATGGGGAGGTGGAATCCCATTCAAGATTGCCAACCCCACTAGGCAGAGCAGAACACGAAATCATTTCCACAGGAAGGCTAAGACTACTTATATTGAAACTGGCTTTAATAGCATAATCTTATAAATCTGATTATGTTGTGCCTCTTACTCCTTCTTAATGATTAAGGGACATACCTGCCTGAGCCACTTTTGAATGGTACCTCCTTGTTCTGAACTTAAAAATGCTTCAAGTTCAACACTTTTTACCTGGGTAATGGTTCCTTCATATCCTCATCAAGATCATCTTTCTTATTCTATGCTATATCCTTCAAAGCCAGGTCATGTTGCAACAGCCTCAAAACAACAAACGGATCTAATGTGCAATCCCTTGTATGTGTCAGGCACTCTATTACTTTGGGCAGGACCAGGGTTGCCACAAAGACCACAAACTCCTGAGTTGCCCAGATCTCAACGTGCCCAGGAGGCAGGTTAAAATCACCACTAGACTTCTGGGCTTCACTACCAACCCAGCAACAGAATCCAGCAGCTCAAGCAGAGAGGCTGCTGGGCAGCAGGGTGTGCTGCACAACACCTGAGTCCCAGCTGTTCCCAAAGGCCCAGTTTCAACCAGAGGGTCTCATATCCAATTATCAGAAGAGCAGAGCTTTGACTACCTTCAACAATTCACAGATAAAAATAATCATCTCACCCTTTCCCGTCGTAGAGTCACAGCTGACATAAAACCTGATGGGCATATTTCTGAGAGAAGTACATCCACCTGTGGGCTCACCCAAGTCATACACATCAGGTACCCAATATTTAAAAGCAACAACTGGACTCAGGATGTTGGCCAGGGGTGGGATTCAGCCGGTTCGGATCGGTAACTCCAACAATCAGCTGAGAGCGAACTGGTTCATTCCAACGATCAGCTGGGACCACCACCCCCTGCGCTATACCGACCTATATTTCCTTTGTTTAAAGCCTAACTGATAAGCGCGGCAGAGTGGATTGCCATGCTTCAGCTTGTTTATTCACCGGGGCTGCAGTAGAAGGTAAGTTTTACAGCTGTTTTCAAATGCACTGCACTCACACGGAGTGTGTGTTTGGAGCGCGCACTCAGCGAAACAGTTTTTACACCGGTTGAATCCCACCACTGGTGTTGGCATCTTTATTTATTGTGATTTCTAGGGTAAAAGTAGGGTTAACTGATGTTATTATAGAATTACAGAATAGCAGTACACTGGTTACTAGAACCAGGATGAGGGTCAAATCTACTCTTAGGAATGAGGGAGAACAGTCTGTTAACAGAAACTGTCTCTGTAAGTACCAGCATCATAGCCTCAAACGTTCCCCCTGTCAAGGACAGCATTTTAGACAGTGCAAGACGTGAAGCTTCTTTAAGAATGAAATGCCCCCTAAGATAAGGAAGGAAGGTGCCAAAGAAGATAGATCTTTCCAATTGCATTCAGCATGTACTTGAGGATCAGGTGATCGAGGACAGTCATTTGCTTATCTCCTTCCATCTTTCTGAAGTCTTTGAGAAGCATTTGGAGAAGTCTGCTCCACAGGCATCTGTTTCCCTCCGCCCAGATCCAATAGGCCACTGTTCTTGTTTGTGACTGGATACCTAAAATTCTAAATTGCATTAACAGAGGGATACGATCAAGATCAAGTGAGATACTAATACCACTCTAAAAAGCTCTAGTAAGACCACACCTAGAATACTGGATCCAGTTTTGGTCACCACACTATAAAAAAGATGTTGAGACTCAAAGTGCAAAGAAGAACAACCACGATGCTTAGGAGACTGGAAACTAAAATGTATGAAGAACAGTTACAGGAACTGGGTGTGGCTAGTCTAGTGAAGAGAAGGACCAGGGGAGACATAATAGCAAGAGTTCCAAAATTTGAGGAGCTGCCACAGAGAGGAGGGGGTCAAGCTATTTTCCAAGACACCTGAAGGCCAGACAAGGAATAACGGATGGAAACTGACCAAGGAGAGATTCAACCTAGAAATGGGGAGGAACTTTCTGACAGTGAGAACAATCAACCAATGGAACAGCCTTGCCTTTGGAAGTTGTGGGAGCTTCATCACTTGAGACTTTCAAGAAAAGATTGGCCTGCCATTTGTCAGAAATGGTGTAGGGTCTCCTGCTTGAGTGGGGGGTTGGATTAGATGACCTATAAGGTCCCTTCCAACTCTGTTACTCTGTTAATTTGCATGTGTCACATAGCTAAACCCTGTACTACCTCTTGTCATTAAACCTGCACTGGTGAGTTAGAAGCAAGTGAGAAACAGAGGTCCTGCAATAAACAGCAGTGCATTTCAAGCCTCATCCTTCTGTTTATTTGCATCTTTCTAAACTTCCACCATTGAACCTGAGAGCAGTTGAGTCCCTGTGGTGCAGCACAGGTTAAATCCTTAACCTCCCTTGTGAAGCACACGGTGCACACGTTGTACCACAGCTGCTGCAACAGGAGTCTTAATGTCTGATCTGGCCTCCAAGTCACGTTAGGACAGAAGGGACTCTCCTGCATTTCGGCTTTTCAGCAAGAAGCCTATAAGAGAAGGGCTCATAGATCAGATACTCAATGAAGCTGTCTTGGGGAAAGACAAAATTGCGGGAGGGCCAGGTTTCTCCTAAGCATTTTGTGAAATCACAACTATTTCTCCCCACCAAATTAAGCTTCTACTTAATTTGTTTATTTCTGTAGTGACTGTGTAGGGAGGCATTAATACATTCTAGTTGCCTGTTGTCTGGACACCCAATCACCATTTCCCTCTCATAATGGAAAGAAGGTAATTAGAAGCAGAGTCTGCTGAATGGTTTTATCCTCTCATTGTAGAAAAATCAAAGGCTCAGCTGTAAATAGTTACGGTATTTAGCACCATCCCAGGTTAAGGAAGATGGGTCTTGGTGTTCTTTGCCGTGGGTTTCTTCTATTGTTTTTGGCAGCTGTGGGATAAGACTCTGAGGTTAGAAACACAGTAAACTGATGGCAGAAAAAGACCTTGTGGTCTGTCGAGTCTGCCCTTTGAGGGTTTTTTTAAAAAAATTGTTTTCTTTTCAATTTAGGTATTTATTATTTTTTTAACTATTTTTATTTTTTATTCTTGTTTTATTTTTTTAATTTTATTGAATGATGGATATGTGTTTATCCCAAACATGTTTAAATTCAGTACCTTTAAATCTACTACGGTACCTCCACCGGAAGTTGGTTCCAAGCTTCCATTCTTCTTTCTGTGAAGTTATACTTTCCAACATTACTTTTGAACTTCTCTCCTGTTGAACTGAGGTTATGCCCCCCCATGTTCTTGATTTTTGCTTAATATTGAAAATATTGCCTTTTAGAACCTTATTCACACCCTTAATATATTGAAAGATTTCAATCACGTCACCCCTTTCCCTTCTGTCCTCCAAGATGTACATATTCAGTTCCTCCAGTCTCTCCTGATACATTTTATCCCTCAGACCTTGCACAGTGGTGGGATTCAAAAATTTTTACTCCTGGTTCTGTGGGCATGGCTGTGTGGGCGTGGCTTGGTGGGTGTGGCAGGGGAAGGATACTGTAAAGCCTCCATTCCCTCCCCACTCCAGGGGAAGGTTACTGTAAAATCCCCATTCCCTCCCCACTCCAAGGGAAGGTTACTGCAAAATCCCCGTTTCCTCCCGATCATCTGGGACTTGGGAGGCAGAGAATAGATGGGGGCGGGGTCAGTCAGAGGTGGTATTTACCGGTTCTCTGAACTACTCAAAATTTCCACTACTGGTTCTCCAGAACTAGTCAGAACCTGTTGAAACCCACCTCTGACCTTGCACCATTTTTGTTGCCAGTTTCTGGACTCACTCAATCTTATCAATATCTTTTTTTTAAACAAGGTCTCCAGAACTGGACACAATATTCCAAATGGGGTCCGACTAAAGCCCTATATAGTGGGAATTGGGATTAGGTTGTTTTTAAGGAGTCATTGTAGTACAGATAGTCCTCAACTTACAACAGTCCATTTAGTGACCATTCAAAGTTACAACAGTGAAAAAAGTGACTTATGACTGTTTTCCACACATCATTGTAGCATCCCCATGCTCACATGAACAAAATTTGTTTTTTTAAGTGGTTTGCTGATTTGGTGGTTTGCTAAGAACCGGAAGCTTTGGGGTTTTTTAGATAGTTTTTCAAACTCTATTTTCAAGGTCGACTCAGCCTTCCATCCTTTCTAAGGTGGGTAAAATGAGGACCCAGATTGTGGGGGCAATAAGCTGACTTTGTATAAAATATACAAAAGTATGAAGGCTATTGCTTAATGCATTGTAAGCCGCCCTGAGTCTCCGGAGAAGGGCGGCATATAAATATAAATAAATAAATAATAAATAAATAATAAAAAATATTTTAAAGGGATCTGGGAGAAGGGTGGTTTCTAATGTAAATAAGGAGGCTGGGGGACCTCTTGGAAGGGGGGCAGGTTGTATGGGTTCAGGGGTGAATCTGCAGGAGACGGGGTCTAGTCCAGCTGAAGAGCGCGACAGGGAAGATGCAGAATCCGGGGTCAAAGTTGGGGTTAGAGCTTGTGCTGTCGATAGACATTACATCAGTACTGTAGGTGGGAGGGGCAGATATGGCGGGAGTAGGGGGCCATATCATGTTACGGGAGTACACACTCGCTGTCTTCTAGTGGTGGCATACTCCGGCCCCCAATGCTCTTCTTGTTCCCCAGGTTGCACAGTCCCTCAGGCCCTGGACCTTCGGCTGATGCTGTGCAATGCCAGGTCCGTGGTAAATAAAGCCCCCCTCATCTGTGATCTTGTCCAAGAGGGGGGAGCGGACCTGGCGGGTATTACAGAAACCTGGCTGGGCCAGGAGGGAGGGGTCCCCCTCGTAGAGATATGCCGACCCGGTTTCCAGGCATTTCATCAGCCAAGGTCACAGGGGAGGGGGGGAGGGGTGGCAGTTATTATTAAAGAAGGTCTTGGTCCGAGGGAGGCCACTGTTCCTCAGATGGCCGGATGTGAGTCCCTCCTTGTGAAGTGGGGTCATGGGATGCAGATGGGCTTGCTGGTTACATACCTGGCTCCCTGCTATGTGGCAACGGCCCTGCCTGAGCTACTCAACGTTATAGCCACGGTGGTGGTTGATACCCCTAGGCTTATAGTCATGGGGGATTTCAACCTACCATCCATCGGTGAGACGTCTGAGGTGGCCCAGGAGTTCATGGCTTCCATGATGGCCATGGACCTGACCCAGTTAGTTCATGGCCCTACTCACATGGAGAGAAACATGCTGGACCTAGTTTTTGTCTCTGGTCAGTGGCTGAGTGATCTTGAGATAGGGGATATAGCGATTGAGCCCTTGTCATGATCAGATCACTCCCTCCTTCGCTTTGACCTTCGAAACGCCACACCCCGCCGCAGGGAGGCGGAACCGATAAAGTGGTTCCGCCCCAGGTGCCTGATGGGTAGGTTCCAGATGGAGCTTGGGCCATTTCCTGAGGCTCTGGCACACGACTCGACTGAGGACCTGGTGGCCGCCTGGGAAAGGGAGGCTGCCGGAGCCTTGGATCGAGTCGTGCCTTTGTGGCCTCTGACTTGACGCCAATCTCGCTTGGCTCCTTGGTACACTGAGGAGCTGAGGGAGATGAAGTGTTGGAAAAGACGCCTGGAGAGCAGTTGGAAGTCCAGCCAATCTGAAACTGACCGAACACTGGTAAGATCTCATATTAAGACTTACCTAGTGGCGATAAAAGCGGCAAAATGTAATTATTTCTCCGCTCTTATTGCATCATCAGATAACCGCCCAGCTGCCCTGTTTAGGGTGACCCGCTCCCTGCTCCTTCAGGAAGCGCGGGAAGACCCCTTGGAGGGTAGAGCCGAGGATTTTGTTCAATATCTGTATGATAAAATCGCTCAGATTCGGGAACACCTGGACTCTGACATAGTAGATTTGGGAGGGAGGATAGAGGCAGGTCTTGAGAATATCATCTGGGAAGAGTTTGATTCTGTGACTCCCAAAAACGTGGACAGGATACTGGGGAAGCTGAATGCTACCACATGTTTATTAGATCTGTGTCCCTCCTGGTTGGTGCTGGCCTCTCGGGAGGTTACACGAGGCTGGCTCCAGGGGATTATAAATACTTCTCTGAGTGAGGGTGTTTTCCCTGCCGCCTTGAAAGAGGCAGTGGTGAGACCTCTCCTCAAGAAGCCTTCCCTGGACCCGGCAGTATTGCCTAATTACCATCCAGTCTCCAACCTTCGCTTTGTTACGAAGGTTGCTGAGAGTGTGGTGGCACGACAACTTCCTCAGTACCTGGATGAATCGGCTTATCTCGATCCGTTCCAGTTGGGCTTCAGGCCTGGACACAGCACAGAAACGGCATTGGTCGCATTGGTCGATGATCTCTGGAGGGCTCAAGACAGGGGTTATTCCTCTGTCCTGGTCCTATTAGATCTCTCAGCGGCTTTTGATACCATCGACCATGGTATCATGCTGCACCGGCTGGAAGAGTTGGGAGTGGGAGGCACCATGTTATGGTGGTTCTCCTCCTTTCTCTCTGACCAGTTGCAGTCTGTGTTCACAGGGGGGCAGAGATCGACCCCGAGGCCCCTTGTATGTGGGGTGCCACAGGGATCGGTTCTCTCGCCCCTTCTGTTCAACATTTATGTGAAGCCGCTGGGTGAGATCATCCGTAGTTTCGGGGTAAAGTACCACCAGTACGCTGATGACACCCAGCTGTACATCTCCACCCCGGACCACCCCAATGATGCCCTTGAAGTGATGTCCCGGTGCCTGGAGGCTGTACGGATCTGGATGGGAAGGAACAGACTCAAGCTCAACCCATCCAAGACCGAGTGGCTGTGGTTTCCGACCTCCTGATATAGTCAGCTGTTGCCATCACTGACTATTGGGGGTGAATCACTGCCCCCCCCCGAGAGGGCTCGCAACTTAGGTGTCCTCCTGGACTCACAGCTGTCTTTAGAAGAACACCTGACGGCTGTGGCCAGGGGAGCTTTCTATCAGGTTCACCTGATACGCCAGTTGTGTCCCTTTCTGAATCGGGACTCGTTAAATACAGTCACTCATGCACTCGTCACTTCCCGACTGGACTACTGCAACGCTGTCTACATGGGGCTCCCCTTGAAGAGCACCCGGAGGCTCCAGTTGGTCCAGAATACAGCCGCGCAGGTCGTTATGGGAGAGACGTGGCGCTCCCATGTGACACCCCTCCTGCGGGAGCTGCACTGGCTACCTGTGTTCTTCCGGGTGCACTTCAAGGTTTTGCTCACCACCTTTAGAGCACTCCATGGCTTAGGACGGGGGTATCTACAAGACCGCCTCCTGCCACCAGTAGTGTCTCACCGACCAGTACGCTCCCATAGAAAGAGGCTTCTCAGGGTGCTGTCGGTCAAACAATGTCGGGGGAGAGCCTTCTCTATGGGGGCACCCACCATATGGAACAAGCTCCCCCCGGAGATACGGACAATCCCGGATCTTCGTGCTTTCCGCCTTGCCCTCAAGACGTTTCTATTCCAGCAGGCTGGCCTGGACTAACCTCTTCTAAAACTGCTCTTTTAAATTCTTAAATCTTAAATTCTTAAATCTTAATCTCATAAATTTAGAGTTTTAATTTTAGGTTCAAGACCAAATTATTTAATTGTATTTTAATCAATCTTTAAAATATTTGTATTATATGTATTTTATCATTTGACTGTACACCGCCCTGAGTCCCCTGGGAGTAGAGCGGTATATAAATATAATAAATAAATAATAAATAAATAAATAAAATTCAGATGCTCAGCAACTGGTTCATATATATGACAGTTGCAGTATCCTCGGGTCATTAGATCAACCTTTTGTGATTTTCTGACAAGCAAAGTCAATGGGGAAGCCAGATTCACTTAACAACCATGTTACTAAGTTAAAAACTGCAGGGATTCACTTAACAAATGTGGCAAGAAAGGTTGCAAAAAGGCGAAAGATTTTCAATAAAAAATTTAATAAAAAAAACAAAAAGGAGCAAAACTCACTTAACAAATATTTCACTTAGCAACATAAATTTTGGGCTCCATTGTGATCATAAGTCAAGGACTACTTGTATTTGAGAAGAAGTTGGTTTTCCTTTAAGACGGAATATCAGCTGTACATTTAGTGACATTCAAGTGAAGGCGCAGATTTGGCATATTATTTCTAGTTTTCATACATGTAAATACTTTACAAATGCAGACCATTTCAAGGCTTTTAAAGTTTATGGTCAGTTTGCATTCTCCTCAGTCATATAAAATAATACATGAGATGCTCATCCACGAAACATTTGTTGAATGAATACTAATGGAAATTTAAATAAAAGAGATTGGGAACATGGGGGGGAGAATTACTGCTGTAGAACTGGCTACAACAATGTTGGGCAATCTAGAACAAAGTAGATGACGCAATTTGCACGTGTGGGCTGCTGTGCCTAGGCTGTAGTGCTAGACAAATTCAGTGAGACTTATGTCTATGCAAAGGTCTTTAGAATTAAGCTGATATTATTTGCAATGAATATGTGAGCTGCCACCATGAAAAAAGATTGTGAGTTAAGTGAGGTGGCATGAAAACTCTTGTTTGCAATGCTTAAATTTAGGATGGCTATTTCACACCAACTAGTCACTGAGTAATAATGAGCGTGAATAAGCATCATTGTGTTCATCAAAAAATATGCTTCGTGTGAAGGTATCTGACTTATTGCAGACAAAATAAAAGAAATATAAGAATTTACTCATCTCTTCTGATTCTATAATGCTACAAAAGTGGAATAGATCTTCATGGCACTGCCCAATCCATCACATTATCTATCTGCTACACTCATGATGATGATCAGCATTTACTATACACAGTTCTATACAAATCTTTTATACCTACAAATTGTATTACTTCCCTGCTTTTCTAAAAATAAAACCAGATACACTACATAATATACTAACAGTAGGATCCCTCTAAGGCTAAGCTGTTCCTAACAAATAAGTTCATTCTATTCATCTTCTTCCTTGTCTTTTTCTCCCTCATATCTTCTGAAGCTTGGCTTTGATGTGAATCTCTTTTAGCTTTGTGCTCTTTCCTCATTAGGTTCACACCCTCTGGAAAGTTGAATCAGCATCCAGTGAAAGGTTAAATGGCTATTTCCAGCTTATGGCCAGCTCCCATAGATTCCTGAGAGTCAAATCCCTAGGGAGCTGGGTTCCTGTGAAGATAGCTTCAGGAACAGGGAAATAATTCTTTTTTTTTTATTGAAAAAGTTTTAACAATACAAATTTTTCCCCCTTTTTCCCCCCCCTCCCTAACCACAAAATATAGAATACACATAAAAAGAATATATAAATCCTTCCCATCCCCACCCTAACCCTCCCCCTCCTCCCTCTTCCCTCCCCCCCTTGACTTCCATTATATGCAATATTAGTATTCCCAAACAATATATATGTTATTCAAACTTCCATATCTTTTTTCCTATATTTACTAACATGCTAACATAGTCATCTCAGCTAAAAGCGATATAATATTTTCTAGTCTGATACTTATTCTGTACATACTCAATCCATAATTTCCATTCCTGTATATACTTCTCATGCGTCTGATCTTTTAAAAAAGCTGAAACCTTTGCCATTTCTGCAAATCCAGCCATCTTCTGGGTCCATTGATCAACCGTCGGTAAAACATCACTCTTCCAATGTTGGGCAATCAACAACCTAGCTGCTGTCACCATATACAAAATCAATGTAGTTTCACCCAATGTAAAGTCTTTAACTATACCCAATAAAAAAAATTGCGGAGAAAATTGTATTTTTTTCTTTAAAACATTTTGCATAACCCACCAAATTTTTATCCAAAAAGCCCTCACTTTCCTGCAGGTCCACCAGATGTGATAATATGTAGCATCTAAACAATCACATCTCCAACATTTTGGCTGCACATTAGGGTACATGCAAGACAATTTCTTGGGGTCTAAATGCCATCTATAAAACATTTTATAAAAATTTTCTCGTAAATTTTGTGACTGTGTAAATTTAACGTTCTGAACCCATATTTTTTCCCATGTTTCCAACATAACTGGTTGAGAGAAATTTTGTGCCCATTTAATCATACAATCTTTAACTAGCTCATTTTCTGAGTCTCTTTCTAACAAAACATTATAAACTCTCTTAATATGCATTGGACCTGTCCGCTTTATCTGTTCAACCAATTCTACTTCATATTCCATTAAACCAGTTTGTTGATCTTCTTTCCATCTCATCTGTAATTGATTGTACTGCAACCAAGTCAACGATTTCCCTTCTTCCAACAGCATATCCAAAGTCTTCAATCGCCACCTGCCCTCTTCAAAGTAAAGTAACTCTTTATATAAAAACCCCCCGAGTGACTTAATATTTGTATTCCACATGGTATCAGCGAGATCCAGCCAAAACGGAATCTTATAATCCCAATTAGTTCGGTGCCTTCTCCAGACTCTCAGCAAGGCATTTCTAAGTAGATGACTGTTAAACACTTTATCCACTTTGGTATCATAAAATAAGTATGCATGCCAACCCCAAACCAGGTCATGACTTTCTATATTCAACAAGTCAGTCTTAGTTTTCCCAAACCAATCACTTAATTGTATCAATGCAGTTGCTTCATAATATAGTCGAAGGTTTGGGAGTTTAAGACCACCTCTCTCACGAGTGTCTTGCATTATTTTCAATTTAACTCTTGGCTTTTTATCATTCCAAATGAATTTGTTCAGTCCTTTTTGCCATTCTAGCAATGGTTTGTCTGATTTAAGCACCGGTATCATTTGAAATAAAAAGATCAGTCTAGGTAAAACATTCATCTTTACTGCTGATATTCTTCCAAGCAGTGATAACTGCAGTTTCTTCCAGTTTTGCATATCTTTTTGTATCTTTTGCCACAGAGCCTCATAGTTATTTTGAAACAGTTTAGCATTGGAGTCTGTGATTTGTACTCCTAAATATTTGACCTTTGAAACAGTCTCGAAGCCTGCCATTCTTTCCAGTTCCTTTTTTTTGCTCTCTGTCAGATTTTTGACAATCATTTTAGTTTTCTTCTGATTCAACCTGAAACCGGATACCATGCCATAATCTTCTATAATATTTTTCATCTGGATTATTGAGTTCATAGGTTGTGATAGGGTAACAACCAGGTCATCTGCAAATGCCTTAGTTCTATAGTCCTTTTGCCTTATAACTATTCCAGTCAAGGAATTCGAGTCCCGTATTGCATTGAGTAAGACTTCTAAAGTTAAAATAAATAATAACGGGGATAATGGACAACCTTGCCTGGTGCCTTTTTGTATGTTAAAATTCGATGTTAAGCATCCATTAATAATAAGTTGTGCATATTGCTCTTGATAGATTGCACCAATCGCTTGTATAAACCGCTCCCCCAAATCCATTTTTTCCAAAGTCTTAATTATAAAGTTCCAATTCACTCGATCAAAGGCTTTTTCCGCATCCAAAAAAACCAGCACTGCAGAGATCTGTTTATTCTTATCTAGATAGTCCATTAAGTCTATAACTTGCCGAACATTCTCCTTCATATATCTGCCTTCAATAAATCCCGCTTGGTCATGATGAATTATCTTTTGAATAACTGGCATCAATCTGTTGGCTAGTACTTTTGCAAAGATTTTATAGTCTGTATTTGCTTAGCGCATTGTAAGCCGCCCTGAGTCTCCGGAGAAGGGCGGCATATAAATCAAATTAAAATAAAAAAAAATTAAAAAAAAATTAATAAAGATATTGGTCTATAATTTTCTGGTTTCTTAGGACCTGATTCTTCTTTCGGAATCAATGAAACAAAAGCTGTTTTCCATGAGGAAGGTATCTTACCTCCTAGTTGTATATTACGAAATAAATCTTTAAGATGCTCAATCATTTCTTCTTGTAAAGTTTTATAATAAATTGCAGTTAAGCCATCCGTCCCTGGAGCTTTAGCTGTTTTTAATTGTTTTATAGCAAAACTGATCTCCTCCACTGTTATCAATTGTTCCAAACTTTTCTTTTGACTCGTTGAAATTTTTGAAACTCTCTTGTTTTCCAAGTATTCATCTATAGTAATATTCTGTATGTCATCTTTAGCATATAACTTAGTATAATATTCCAAAAAGGCTTTTTTAATTAGATCTTGTTGATAAACTTCTTTATCAGCATATTCAGTACTATCAATAATTCGTGTCGATGCTTGCTTCCTCAAAGTATACGCCAACCACCTGCCTGGTTTGTTAGCATTGGAAAAGGTATTATGCTTTGCAAATTGTAAGTTAGTTGCCGTTTGGTCTGCTATAAGCATTTGAAATTGATCCTTCAGAAGTTTTATAGCCATTTGCAATTTTCCATCCGTTGGTTTTTGTATCAATTGTTGTTCTTTCTTTTTTATCTCAGATTCCAATTGTAGTCTTTTCTTCTGCTGACTCTGCCTGTGTTTAGAATTCATTTGAATTAGTACTCCCCGCATATATGCTTTAGCTGCATCCCAAACTGTTTCAATAGGGGTACCTTTGTTCAGGTTAAATTTAAAAAACTCCTTTAAATGCTTTTTGAGTTCAATTATATTCTTTTCATATCTAAATAGATTCTCATTTACTCTCCAGGATCTTCTTTCTCTTTTACCCATCTCGATTTCCATCCAGACCGGACTGTGGTCAGTCAAAGTCCTAGGAAATATCTTTATTTTCTTTACTTTGGAGAGTAGATTAGAAGTTAAGAGAAAAAAGTCTATTCTGGAAAAGGATTTGTGCCTGTCTGAGTAAAAAGTAAAGTCCAGTTCATTTGGGTTTCGAATTCTCCAAATATCTTTCAATTCCAAATCCTCTTTCAGTTCAAAAAAAGCTTGTGGTAGTTTATTCCCTATTTTGGCCGTGGTTTTTTTATCCAATCTAGGTTGGATTACTCCATTCCAGTCGCCCATTATTATAATGTTTGAGTAGTCCCAATCCAGAATTTTTAAATGAAGTAGCTTGTAAAAATTTTCCTGCTGTTGATTTGGGGCATATATTCCGACCAACAAAATTGGTCCAACATCTGTAATAACTTCAACTGCAATATATCTTCCATCTTTGTCTGCTTCTATAATTTTAGCTACAAGTTTCTTATTTATATATATCACCACTCCATTCTTCTTTTCCTGATTTGAAGCAGCAAATTGCGTTCCCAATTTTGAATTTATCAAGTATTTCTGATCTTGCAATTTTACATGAGTCTCCTGTAAACAGATAACATCATTATGAAATTGTCTCAAATAGTGAAATATCTTCCTTCTTTTTTGCGGAGAATTCAATCCGTTTACATTCCAAGACAAAAATTTAAGTGCCATTTGACCCTGTCTGAAGTTTTGAGAGCAATTGTTGAAGATTCTCTCCTACGGTAGCAATCTTCGGTTTAGCTCCTCCCATGACTTCAGCTTGCTGCTTGTCTTTGGTTCTTTTCTCACGCTGTGGCTTAATATATTCTTGCTGCTGTTGCTTCATTTGTTTAGACATTGCTCTGGTTATGCGTTGCTCTTCCACTTTAGATGTTGTTACTTCCAAAGCCATCGCCTCCTCTGTGATGGTTTTAGACATTTCTTCCAAAGGAGAAGCTTCAAATGGTGCAAAAGGGTCAACCACAACACCACCTACTGCTCCCATTAATTCTCTTGCCTCCCTTTGCGACTGCCTTATTTGTGCTTCTGTTTCTTGATCAATCTCAGCTTGTAATTGAACTTCTTTATCTATTGGTGAAGATGTACGTGGAGGAGGAGAGCCCGCTTTCAAAACGTTGTAATAAAATTCTTCTGCTTTTTCAATAGTATTAAGGCGGTATCTCATTGCTTTCCAATAATTCTTCATGGTGGAAAGCAAGTAGGCAAGGAATCTTTTGAGCTCCAAAAAGTTAGAAGGAGCATACACGTATGAACACATGTGTATGCATAGTAGGACTACAATAGCAACAATTCTGGAATGTTGTGCTAGTACTTATGAACTAAGCTCCTGCGCTGATGGCTTCAAGGGTCTATTTGCTAAAAATAAAAATAGAATTATAACAAACTTCGCCAGAATTTAATTTCAAAATATGTGAACATCAAATAAGAACAGGACAGTCTAGCTGATCATTGCCAATGGCAAAATCTTTGCTTTTCCCTAATAGAACTTGGGAGAATTCCAGACCAAGCTGATACTGCAGCAGGGGCCTCAACTCAGCTGGGTGCTTTAAAAGCAAAATAGACTTGCTGAATGCCTAGCTTAAGCACTGATTCTGAACAACAAAAATCAGGAATCTAAGCCTGTAGCCTTATATTCTACTTTGCCTTATTGCAAATATATATGCTCTCTATGTATGTTCTTGATCACTTCTATTGAGATGATTGGTATAGTAACGCTAATGTGAGGCCTAAATCCATAACCATAAGAATAGATTTGGATTCAAGGTATTTTTCCTTTATACAGATTACAATTGCCCCAAATATAGGAATATGGTTCTCTAGAGGGGATTTCTGCTCACTTCTATAATCCATTTTTCTGCGATTTAGTTATTATTTTATTTATTTATATTTATTTATTTATTTATATCCCTCCTTTATTATTTTTACAAACAACTCAGGGCAGCAAATATCTTCCTTCTCCTATTTTCCCTGTAACAACCCTTTGAGATAGGTTGAGTTAAGAGAAACTAACTGGCCCAAAGTCATTCAGCTGGCTTTCATGGCTAAGATGAAATGTGAATTCAGTCTCCAGCTTGTAAATGGATTAACATGACATCCTGATTAAAATTAATAAAATTCAGTTACTATGCTCATATAGCATAATGTGTTCAAACAAATAAACCAGCTTGGAGTGATGATCTGGTCCATACAATATAATAAAAATAATGGCTATGTTTCCCACAATATACAGCATTATGAACAATCCCACAATCTACACTAATACGTTCTATGAATCTAGTAGTCAATGTGGCAGAATACAACTTCTGGGTTGTCTTGGTTCAAAAGATTCAACTTCATTCTTTCACAAGCAACAATTGTTTTTTATCATCAGGTCTTGATTGAGGCCAATAAGGCAAAGAATCCAGAATTATGTTTTTGCTACCAATAAAATCATCCAGTTCCTTAGAAATCCCAGTCTTGGGCAACCTAAGGCATTCCTTGAAGTGGTTTAGAGCATCCCTATCCCTATAACAGAATAACAAAGTTGGAAGGGATTTTGGAGGTCTTCTAGTCCAACCCGCTGTTCAAGCAGGAGATACTATACCGTTTCAGACAAATGGCTGTCCAATCTCTTCTTAAAAATTCCCACAAATTCTGAAGGGAAGCAGTTCCACTGAATAATTGTTCTAATTGTCAGGAAGTTTCTCCTTATTTCTAGGTTGGTCCTCTCCTTGATCAATTTCGATCCATTGATTCTTGCCCTGACTTTGGATGCTTTGAAGAATAGGTTGACCCCCTCTTCTTTTTGACGGCCCCTTAAATATTGGAACATTGTTATCATGTCACCTCAATCCTTCTTTTCATTAGATTAGAGGTACTGTTCATCATATGTTTTAGCCTCCAGGCCTCTAATCATCTTCGTTGCTCTTCTTTGCACTTTTTCCTAGAGCCTCAATATCTTTTTTGTATCGTGGTGACCAAAATTGGATGCAGTATTCTAAGTATGGCCTTACTAAAGCAATATATCATGGTACTAATACTTCATGTGATCTTGATACTATTCCTCTGTTGATGCAGCCTTGGCTTTTTTGACAGCTGCATCACACTGCTGGTTCCTATTTAAGTGGTTATCCACTAGGACTCTTAGATCCCTCTCGCAGTTACTGCTGTCGAACTAACTTTTATGTACCTGTGGATTTGGGTTTTCTTGCCTATGTGTAAAACCTTACTTTTCTTGCCATTGAATTGCCTTTTGTTACATAGGGCTCAGTGTTCTAGTCTGTCAAGATCCTTCTGGATCTTGAGCCTATCTTCTGGAGTGTTGGCTATTCCGACCAGATTGGTGTCGTCTACAAATTTGATGAGTTCCCCTTCTATCCCCTCATCTAAATTGTTTATGAAGACGTTGAAAATACTGGGCCTAAGGCAGAACCTTGAGGTACCCCGCTGCACACTTTCTTCCATGTGTAATACCATTAAGGTCTACATGTTGAGTGTGGTTTGTCAGCTAGTTACAAATCCATCTGGTGGTGATGTTGTCTAATCTACTTTTTTCTATCTTATCAAGTAGTAGATTGTGTCTACTTTATCAAATCTCTTACTGAAGTCCAAGTAAATTATGTCCACAGCATTTCGCTGATCCAATAATTTAGTCACTTTATCAAAGAATGCAATCAGATTTGCCTGGCAAATTTGTCATTTTTAAGAACTTTCCTGATCAGAATGGAAATATATAGCATAAAACAACATAGCAAACTTTGGCTGATTTTGAAAAGGCTAAGCAGTGTTTGATTTATCTAATACTTGCATGGAAGGCCACCAGGAAATCCCATGCCTGCAGTAAAAAAAAAAGAGTAAAAGTGCTTTAAATTTAAAAAAAAAGTCTTAGAAGACAATCATAGCAATCCATTTCTATAACTTATCAAAAGATTACCAGGAATTGAGCTTGAAACAGACAACGTTTCAAATATCAGATTCATTTCAATACTTAAGGTTCAGCTCTGTTCTCCTAAAACACAGGTTGTGCTTCCTCTGAAATCTCCAAAGGTATAAATATCTACCCTAGGGTTAGTTTATTTCTGGCATTGAGTATATCATATCTAACTAAACTTCCTTCCTCCAGGTTCTATCCACTACCAAAATTTTCTCTACAGCAACATAAGGTTGGATTAAAGTGGTATTGCAGATACTGAAATAATGTTCATAAAAATAGTTCAGCCATTTATAAATGTTATCGTCATTCCCAGCGGAGTACTGAAAGTGTTTAAACTAAAACCCACCGTTCAGATTATAACACAGAACTCAGTTACAGATGCTTCAGCAAAATAGTTCCTTCTACTTGGTAATATACTTTTCTCATAGTGTTGCTTTGCTGTGACTTTAAGCAGTGTTTCAAAGTAGAAGACCTGCTGGCCTGTTATAGGAAAAATTAATAATCTTATTGCAGCTCAAAATATTTATTTATAGAATCGATTACATCAAATGCTTAAAACATTGTCTTTAGTTGGCAAACCTGAATGTTGTCTTAAATAAATAAGTACAAGCAGGTAGAGTCCCACTGAGTTTAGATGACCAGAATACATGCCAGGGGAAGTCTGGCAAAACCTGGAAAGAACAGTGCCAAAATCAAATGCGGAAATGAATTCATTGCACATGCCCAATATTACACGTGTTGAGAGAGAGATAAAGAGAGAGACTATGATGGGTGGAAACTGAATGAGGAGAGATTCAACCTGGAAATAAGGAGAAATTTTCTGACAGTGAGGACAATCAATCAATGGAACAGCTGGCCTTCAGAAGTTGTGGGAGCTTCATCACTGGAAGCTTTCAAGAAGAGACTGGATCTGTCAGAAATGGTGTAGGATCTGCTTGGGCGGGGGTAGGACTAGATGACCTACAAGCAGGGGTGGGCTTCAAAAATCTTAGCAAGGGGTTCTCTGCCCAGTTGCTGGATGGGCGTGGCCATGGTGGGCATGGCCTAGTCAGCTTCCTGTACCATTGCGGGGGGGGGGCGTTTTTGCCCTCCCCGAGCTCTGGAGGCTTTGCTTGAGCCTCAAGGAGGGCGAAAACGGCCTCCCCAGGCTCCTGAGGCCCTCTGGAGCCCTTCTGAACTTCTGGTAGGCCCGTTTTTCACCCTCCCTGAGCCTCCACATGCGCCCTGCACTTACCTGCATCCAAAAGGAGCCGCATGAGGACTCCTAGGAGGGGCAGGATGGGTGGGGCAAGGCCAGTCAGGAGTGAGATTTGGGGGTTCTCCAAACTGCACAGAATCTTAGCTAGAGGTTCTCTCAAACCCCTGCAAACCCCCCAGCAGCCCACCCCTGCCTACAAGGTCCCTTCCAACTCTGTTAATCTGTATCTGTATGATGTATGGTATACTGAAACACAAATTACAACCACATTTTAGCTTAGCATGACATACTTAGACAATTGATTGGTTTATTAACTGTGTCAATAACTTATTGTTCCATAAATTCTAGTTATGTTAACCTGATTATGTTATGTTAAGTATGTCACATGAACCTTCGACAAAAAAACTTTAAGGCTATCCCACCATTTCTTTTGTCGTGGTTGGGATTGCTAAGGGAGGCAGGCTGAAGTATCATCCCCCCATTAGTCTTTCCAGCCTCATGATCATTAATATCTGAAGTTGAGCTGTTCCTTCCCCTAGCCATCCTATCCTACTCAAGCCACAGAGCTCGGATGTAAATTTGATAAATAAAATATATTCCCAAGCCCTCTCTGGCTGGCAGGCCATGCATTCTCCATCAGGACTGTAACAGTGGGGACAAATGGTATTAAAATGGCCCAAATACAACCAGTGACAGTGTCTTGAAAGCATAAATGTACAAAAATAAGCAGAGCGACCATTCGTAACAGCATGAATTTGTATAGGAATGAAAACAGACTAAGTGCTTATTGATATAGCCAAACTCAGTATGTTATGACCGATTCATGCTGTTGCGAATGGTAATGTGCTGAGCTTTGCTCTATCAATAAAACACTTGTAATGGGATGGGAGACCTTAGTCTGTTTTCATTCCTATATTTTCAGTTTCGCTGTCTCAGCGTTCAAAAAAACGAAAAGCCAAAGGGTCACTAATACAACGACACTTAGGAAAGATGTTGTGGTTTCTTCCTGAATCACTCATCCCCTGTTTTTCCTTTTCCTTAATGGGTAAAAACAATTACCACATATCCTAAAAAGCTTCAGCACCATACTTTTCTCAGTTATTACCTGTAGCAAGCAATTGCTTATATATGGACTGCTTTTATATTCTGCTCTTTTCTTCAAGGATCTCGAGATAAAATTTGCTATCATCTTCTGCTGCACATTTGGAAATAGATTGACAGGACAGAGAGGGACTGAACCAATTCACCCGTCAGTGTTGGTTGAAGTCGGAGAAGGGAACTGAATTTGAGCGACCTGGATCCATTTGAAACACTGCCCCTCTTATACAAAGTGGACAGGGAGGGAAACATATTAGAAGATAGGAGAGCTCATCATGGGCTGCCATCAAGCTCTTACCTATTCATTTCTGCCTAGGGACTGCTGCTTTCTGCTTATTGTCTCTTTCCCCTAATAAAATGCCTCAAGAAAAGGAGTCACCCTATTGCATTTGAGGGAATTGAATAAACACAGGAACACCAGCCCTCAAGGGCAGCTATCATGAGAGTAAATGAAATGGTGGATTACCTTGTTCGTATCTTATGATTCCTTCCAAGTGAGCAGAGTAGCTGCTGCCAAATTACAGAGCATGCTGTACTTTGGGGGGGGGGGGGGGGAAAGGGAACCCTGTGGGATAAAGGGGACTTTTGGTCTGAAGAGCCTATGTAATCCTCTAACCCAGCGTTCCCCCCACCCTTTCTGGGTGGCAGGCCAAACACGGGGGGGGGGGGCGGGGGGGCGGGGTGGAGATGGCTTTGTTTGGGGGCAGGTGCGTGCACATGCACACATACATACATCAGTGGTGGGTTCAGTCTGGTTCTTGTGAACCAGTAGTAAAAGTGGTGGGAGGCTCTGCCCACCCACCCGGACATCATTATGGATGATCTGCGCATGCACAGAAGTGCAAACGCACGCGCAAGCACTCCTGTTGCAAACCGGTAGCAAAGGTAAGTAGAACCCACCCATCACACACACACACACTTCATTTGTGTGAGCGGCAGGCGAGCATAAGTGCGGCTGTGTATGCGTGCACACCAGTGGTGGTATTCAGCCAGTTTTATCCAGTTCGGGCGAACTGGTAGAGGCGGCTGCGGGAGGCTCCGCCCACCTGCCCAGACATCAGGCTCTGTGCATGTGCAGAGATGGCTCACATTTGCGAACTGGTAGCGAAGATAAGTGAATACCACCCCTGATGCACACCGTCTAGCCACTCACATAGCCTAGTTGCGAATAAGCCATGGCCCACAGGTTGGGGATCCCTGCTCTAACCTTTGGAATATTTCAAGTCTACCTATGAAAAGAACCTCTTCCCCCCCCCTTAATGAGGAGAAGGGTGGATTAAATTGGTGGATTTTATAATAGATCCATTCTCAGATTCCATCTGTAGAAATGTTTACATACTTTCCAAGCAATGTAGAAAGCCCTGTTGATACATATACCTTATCTGGAGATTGCTACCTGGGGGATTCTTCTGCATTTAGGGGAGTTGTTAATTCTGTACATGTAATCTTGACAAGCCACAGGACATCCATATTTGTTCCCCAAATCCCCATCACACATTGTACCTGTTTTCTCCTGCATTGCTGGTTTCGTGCTAATGGGAGTATAGCAAGTTTCTGTGCCGATACAGTCTCTCAGCATGTTGTTTCTATACCATTGGGCCAATCAGAAGAATTTTGGGGAAGAACCAGCCTGAGAGGTTGAGAAAAAGTCAAGCCAACTGCTTTCCACTCCTTGCCGCTCTCCTCCAGGGCGTATTTGTCAGCAAGGGGGGAGTAACAATGGAGAAAATAGAAGACACCTTAAAGCTGATGTACTAATTAATGACACACTTGCTCCCAGGTTTTTGATTAATCAGGTTTATTTCCCAGGATGCATCAGTTGTTACTGGAATAGTCACCTCTCCTTGTCCTTATACAATCATGCTAATCGGTAAAGGTGTCTGCGCTCCTGTCTTGTCACTGTCTGGCAAGTCCTAAGCAACAGACATAGTATGCCCACAAACACAGAGAGAGAGAGAGGAGAGGGAGAGGGAGAGGAGAGGGAGGGAGGGAGGGAGGGAAAGGGGGTAGAGAGAGAGAGGAGTGGGAGAGAGGAGAGGGTGGGAGGGAGAGGGGAGAGAGAGAGAGGAGAAAGAGAGGAGAAGGAGGGAGAGAGAGAGGAGAGGGAGGGAGAGGGGAGAGAGGAGAGGGAGGGAGGGAGGGGGAGAGAGGAGAGGGAGGGAGAGAGAGGGGAGAGAGAGAGAGAGAGGAGAAGGAGGGAGAGGAGAGGAGAGGGAGGGAGGGAGGAGAGAGAGGAGAAGGAGGGAGAGAGAGAGAGGAGAAGGAGGGAGAGGGGAGAGAGAGGAGAGGGA
>WNWU01000036.1:12771796-12799520 GCA_012654045.1 Ptyas mucosa
GAATAGAATAGAATAGAATAGAATAGAATAGAATAGAATAGAATAGAATAGAATAGAATAGAACAGAACAGAACAGAACAGAACAGAACAGAACAGAACAGAACAGAACAGAACAGAATTTTTATTGGCCAAGTGTGATTGGGCACACAAGGAATTTGGCTTGGTGCATATGCTCTCAGGGTACATAAAATAAAAGATACATTCATCAAGAATCATAAGGTACAACACTTAATGATAGTCATAGGTTACAAGTAAGCAATCAGGAAACAATATCAATATAAATCGTAAGGATACCAGCAACAAGGTTACAGACATACAGTCGTAAGTGGGAGGAGATGGGTGATGGGAACGATGAGAAGATGAGAAGATTAATAGTAATGCAGACTTAGTAAATAGTTTGACAGTGTTGAGGAAATTATTTGTTTAGCAGAGTGATGGCATTTGGGAAAAAACTGTTCCTGTATCTAGTTGTTCTGGTGTGCAGTGCCCTATAGCGTTGTTTTGAGGATAGGAGCTGAAACAGTTTATGTCCAGAATGTGAGTTTATATCCAGGATGATTGCTTCTGTTAACTGGGTTTTATTGCTGGATCGCTTCTGACTAACAAGTTTTTTTAATCGGCTCCATAGATTTTCAATTGGGTTAAGATCTGGGCTATTCCCAGGCCATTCCAGCAGTGGAATATGATTATCTTGAAACTCCAAAAAAAGTGGTATTATTAGCCATCAAACCTCAAATATGCACTTTTCCCAAAAGGTTTCCACAATTTTGGCCACTACTGTAGTAAAGGCAAGGCAAAGTAGGAGAGATACAAGGAGGCAAGAGACTGCCCAGGAAAAAAGCAAAGGCCACCCCGGGACAGAAGAAGTTTGATAGGAAATAGGGGTTAAATGAGTATAACTAGGAAAGCAGGCGGTGACTGCCCAACACAGCTGTTCTGGTAGGAGGAAGGATTCAACCCAATAGCTAAAAATATCACTGTGGTTGTAGTGCTAGCTGCTACTATTTTCCCAGAGCTCAGAATCTTGCTATGGTAAGTCATTCAGTTTAGAGATGCAGGGAAAGGACTGCTGTGAGGAAGCTGTTTAGTGGGAAGACTTAGTGCTGCTATACTTAAATAGTCACAACAGTTTTTGCTTTGCACAAAAACTCACACAAGTGTTTGCGGGGCACTGCTCCAAACCTTCTGAGGTGGCTGCTGTAATGGATTTAGCATTAGTCTGAAAATTTCCCTCCCTACCCATCCTGTTCTATTTTATTAATAATCGCTTCCTGGGTATGACATCCAAATACGGTATCTCAAACCTTTGAGAAGATTGCAAACCTTGGGGGTGGGGAGGGGGGGGTTCAACTTCAAGCGGTTGATTTCGGAAAGACTGGCTGCAGAGAATAACAATAAGTGAAGCAAGTGAGTAAATGCTTGTAGATGCTCCACAAAACACTAAATCTGTATGCCTTCAGAACCAGAATAACCACATCGTGCCATTAATATTTGGAAATGCAATCAAATCCATTGGTCCAGAGAGAAAATGTAGGTGGCTCAGCAAATCCTTCTCATAAAATAGCACATAGCTGAGCTCACACAGCATATACCAAACAAATACATCACATTAGAGCTCCAGGTAACTGCCAAGTTTATGCAACATGCTGTGGCAATGGCTGGGTTTCTGCAACCCAGTGGACCGCAAGCTATCTAAATTCTTTTTTTTTTTTTTTTGCCTAAGATAGCATGTTGTGCGAATGCGGCCCATTGTTCTTCGCAGGCTGATGAAATGAAAAAACGGCAAGGCTGCCTCTAAAGTCACCTTCTAATGAAGAGCGGTTAATGTAGCCTCACTTTCCCCCACTTATAAGGAAAGGGGCCATTTCTTTGAGAGGTCATTTCGGTCAGAATTCTTGAGGATGTTTAGCAAGCTGCCATCTTTCATAGCCTTGGACTAGGGGAGAAAAAGCGGGGGGGGGGGGCAAACATTTTGCTGGTTTATCCTCTGCTCCATTGTGCATTAGATACGATCATTTGACATGCGTTACCATTACGACTGCTATTGGAGCTAAGGTCCTTTCGTTCTTCCATGAAGGGATTGAAGGTGCTTAAGGATGATCTCAGCTCCAAAATTTGGTTTCCACTCCCATCCATGCAGGGATCAGAATTTCATTTGCTTAGCTTTTTAACATGACTATGTCATCATCAGTGGTGGGTTGCGGCCAGTTCAGACCAGACAAACTGGTAGTTGCGACCTGTGCCCACCCCCAGCCCCCCACTCCTGCCCATCTGTCCTGGCGCTATGCCATCCTATTTAGCCAGGTTTTTTAAGCCACGTCCATGGGTACAAGCCACGCACGTTCACATTTTCAGTGCTGGCCGAACCAGTTGTTAATTCATGTGCCGCCCACCTCTGGTCATCATTGTGCCTTTGTTTATTTACATCTTCTCGCAGGAATGCAAGCACTTTGAAAAGAGGGCCATATGGCTGCTTCATACATTACACAGAGGAAGACCTGACTTTGCACATTTAATGAGGTGCCACACTCAGTGTTGTCTCCCTAATGAGTAGATCACTTTGCCAGAAAAGCCCGCTTACATATGTGTTGCATTCATATCTTCATCGTAGTTGTAGGCTTGCAAAATATATTTATATATATATAGTTGATACTCAGTCAAGAGGGGGAACCATCTAATATGTGCTCCAGATTACACAGAGTTCTGCAAGCTCATACCAACTCATTAGTTGAATCCCTGGCTTGTGCTGCAAAATATCACACCCTTAGACAGTGTTCCCTATTAAAAAGCAGCTGCTGATTCCCAAACTTGGTCATAGTATTGTGCCTCACAGATCGACATGTTGTGAACTAGATTCTGTATCCTGCTAGAGACTACAGGGGGAAAAACAGCCCCCCGAATCTAGGTATATTTTAAATGCTTAGATGAGATGAAATAGAAAAGGCAGGAGGTGCACTGAACAACACTCCACTGAGCTTAGCAAAAGAAAAGGGGGGGGGAACCCAAGCTGTGAATGTTTCTGCCAATCAAACCACTGACTTGAATCTTGCTTGCAGACAAACCATGAGAGCAATTGCAAAGAGCAGTGGTGAACAGCTATCATAGCCCTTCTGAGGGTCATTCACAGGAAAACATTTATTTAAAAAAGAGAGAGAGAGAGGAATATTTGGAAGATAAATGTACCCACGTGGAATAATCACACCAGCTCCATCATGATCAGTTCTAAACTTGCTGGAGCTCCCATTCCCAGCCCTGATTCCTCTATGGAAATGATCCTGCCTCCTGACACAGCCTGCCTGCCTGCCTCTCCACCACACGCATCATCAACAACAAACTTCCCATCTGCCTTGTGCATGAATCCCTCTCTGTCTTCTGAAAGCTCTCTGCATTACAAACGGTTTCAATTACAGCCGCGTAAATAGGTTCATGGCAAGAAGGATAATGTGGTTATTGAAACTGTCACATCGAACACATCGGGCAAGAACAGAATTAGGCAGCAGCCTCCCAAGACTAACAAAACCTGTGCCTGTTTGCGGTGAGTTGTTTTATCTAGACAAAAGTCCATCAGCACAAATGATATTACAGGAGGGCGTAGATGAGAGGAAAAGTTAAAACCGAGGGAAAGGCTAATGGAAGGAATTCCTAGGATACTGTAGTAGTTACTAGTTGAACAAAGGTACTCACACTTCTATGCTACAGTACACTAAATATCACATTGTGTTGTAATTTTGCTTCACAGTTGCTGTGCCCAGTCTACCCTCCCCTTAAGAAAATGGATATATTCCTGATCCTGATCAAATATGCTTTCTGACACACAAGTCCATTTGCATGGATTTGACTTACGTGAGAAGAATACATCAATAAATAGACTTCTTTCTGAACTTTTTTTTTTTGTTTTGAAAAAACACCATTCTATGCTAGAGTTCCTACTTTGCGTACAAAAGATGTCTGATTCAAACCACAAGTTGGTTTGGGTTTTTGGTTTGGATTTTTTTTCTAAGTGACCTCAACCACAGGTGATTAATCTTTTTATCTTGGCCAGTTCTTTTCACGAATCTTCTTTCTCTCCCTGAATTATTTTCCACTTGCTTTTTCCTATGGTCCAAATAGTGTTGAATTTTCCTAGGACACCCAGTGAATAAGCAAACATGTGCAAACTTAACTTGCGGCTCTTTACAAAAGCCTGTTTCCAGTCCTTTGTCTGCAGATCCTCTCTGCTGTCAGAGATCAGTCTCTCTCTCTCTCTCTTTCTCCTCTCTCCCCCTCTCTCTTATCTCTCCCTCCCTTCTTTCCCCCTCGCCCTCCTTCCCTCCCTCCCTCCCTCTCTCTCCCTCCCTCCCTCCCTCCTTCCCCCTCTCCCCACTCCCTCTTTCTCTCTCCTCTCTCTCCCCCTCCCTCCTTCCCATCCTCTCTCTCCTCTCTCTCCAATCCTCTTTCCCCCCTCTCTCTCCCTCCCTCCCTCTTTCTCTCTGTCCTCTCTCTCCTTCTCCTCTCTCTCTCCCCTCTCTTCTCTCCCTTCCTCCCCCTTCCTCCTTTCCCCCTCTCTCCTCTTTCTCTCCAACCCTCCTTCCCCCTCTCTCCCTCCCTCTTTCTCTCCTCTCTCTCCTTCTCCTCTCTCTCCCCCATCTCTCTCCCTCCCTCCCTTCCTCCTTCTCCTCCACCCCGCTCTCTCCCACCCTCTCTCTCCTGATTGGATTGAGGTTCTGCTTGCTAAGCTGCAATAGCTGCCTCAGCCTTCTTGAAGATCCTTCCATCACTGTCCCTCCTTTGCTGCACCAATTATTGTGGACAGTCCTCTCACAGCATCTCTCATCTGTATCTAGAGCCCCTTAAAGGACAGGTCCTATACTTGTTTACATAGCGGTAGTCTTTCTTAAAGAGATCTGAATCTGTGCTGCCCCAGAGAAGTAGGAACAGCAGATCCCAGGGCATAGAAACTCAGCTTGTTTCTGTGAATGGCGGAACTTTCATCCTTACACGAGTTATCCAGTATGGGTTCTTTTCCAGTCTCAAGTCCAGATTTAGAACATTCAAAGTATTTATAGCAATAGCTCTTAGACTTATATACCGCTTCAGAGTGCTTTACAGCCCTCTCTAAGCGGTTTACAGAGTCAGCATATTTCCCCCAACAATCTGGGACCTCATTTTACCCACCTCGGGAGGATGGAAGGCTGAGTCAACCTTAAGCCTGGTGAGATTCGAACTGCCAAACTGCTGGCAGCCGGTGATCAGCAGAAGTAGCCTGCAGTATTGCACTCTAACGACTGCACCACCACAGGTCACAAAGCACTTATGCTTTGTTTATGCTGGTTTCTGGCTCAAAGCCCTCCCTATCCTTGTTTTCTGTGGTAATCCTTGCCTACAAAAGATGAGACTGCCCAGACAGCTGTAACAAACTGGTGACATTCAACAGATTTGACAAGGCTATGGGAGAAGACATAATGTCGTCTTCTCCTTCCCTGCCTTGACTGGAGGTTCAGCCTTTTTATGTAGTCCATCAATAATAAGGAGTCTTTTTCTTTGAAGACTCTCAAGAGTTTTTGGCCACTTCATGCTGGCACCGAAATTCTGCCATAAGCAATCAGGGGAAAGAGAGCTTAATTACATCTTCATTCAAATAATTTACATTCATTCTGTGATATATTGTGTCAGCATTCCACCTGTCATCTTTGGGATACTATAAAGATTCTTCCTGTTTCCCCCCAAATAAGACCCAACCGGAAAATAAGTCCTAGCATGATTTTTCAGGATGCTCATAATATAAGCCCTACCCCCACCCCCAATAAGCCCCAGCCAGATTGGTGCATTTAGTACCATATTTCCCCCCAAATAAGACCTAACCAGAAAATAAGCCCTAATGCATCTTTTGGAGCAAAAATTAATATAAGACCCAGTCTTATTTTCGGTGAAACACGGTATTTTCCCAATAATTCTGTGAGTGAATTTTGCAGATCAACATAATATAGGAGGACTCATCATATTTCTTAGCCACAAGACATTTGGGATTCACTCAACATTGCCATTGGAGTATAGGCTACATCCCCACAATATTCCAGATGGACAGGGGTTTTTAAATGGAGGCACACTTTCATTGTTTTGGTAATTGAATGTCACCTTCCTGAAAATGCTCTCAAACAACAGGAGGAAGTTTCTTAATAACCTCACTAGGCACCAACCAATCACTGTCTCAAAAAAAAGAAAAAATAGTGCTAGAGAATATTAAGTTCCAGAATAGGATGGATAAGAGTAAGCTAAGATAAGAGTTAAGTCCATTTTGCCCTAAGAATATCCATATTCTCACCTTATATTGAATTCCCACACATTTAGAGCCATGTTGTCCAGAAGAGCAGGCTGAGCAACCTAAGGCTCCAGACCTTGGTATTTCATTTTTGGAGTAAATTTTGCAAAACTGAAAAGATATTAAAGACATGTAAAAAAAAGTCATTGGTAATGGGAGTGCTAACAACATGCAACCACACAAAAAGGTTCTAAGCAGTTTGGATTAATTCCTAGTAAAAATAACAATTTAGTCTTATGACTAAAATCTGATTTTCATTTTATCAGTTTTGAAATCCTACCTTTCATTCAGCGTTCTCGTTTGTTTTTTATTTGTTTTTATCTAAAACTGATATGCACAAAGCACCAAGCTAAGAATTTAGTTGACTAATTCAGAGCCAAGAATATCGTGCCAACCTAACCAGTTCCATGTATTATGTAAATGCACTAAATTATTGTTCCGGTAGTCCTGAAATAGTGTATCTCTACCACTGGATCTGCCCCACCCAACCAAGACTGCCAAGAGTTATTGCCTTTATCTATTTGCTGCCCATGCACACACACAAGCAAACCGATGTACAGACAAACATACCTTGTTCCCCCACAATAGGATGGGGGAGAAAACCAAAAGTAAAAAAATGAACACCAGCCCAGTAACTGCCAGTCAATCTGGAGATGCCAAAGACTTTTGGGACACCAATTGGCACCAAATATCTCTGTTTAAAACATTTACAATGCATTAAGAACACACAACAACAACAAAAAACAAAGATGGCTGCTAGGCTTTTCTTCCTCACAGCCAGCTCATGCTCCCAGAAAAAATTCAGAAGAAGACAAGCCTCCAGCAAAATTCCTCTTTCCCTATTTAATCTCAGTCTTGTTCAGGGATTTAGTCCACTGGTCCTCACAAATATACTTTACCAGAAGTATCAATCACATATCCATCTAATTGCACCTCACAGACATTGTGCTAATATTCTTTAAGGACATGTCCACATGACACAACCTTTATCTCTTCCCCATCCAAGGATGAAATCCAACAGGTTCTGACAGGTTCTGGAGAACCGGTAGCGGAAATTTTGAGCAGTTCAGAGAACCGGCAAATAACACCTCTGGCTGGCCCCAGAGTGGGGAGGGAGTGGAGATTTTGCAATATCCTTCCCCCAGGAGTGGGGAGGGAATGGAGATTTTGCAGTATCCTTCCCCCTGCCACGCCCACAGGACCGGTAGTAAAAAAATTTGGATTTCACTACTGTCCCCAGCCCAACATAACTCATGCCGGGTTGATGCTTTAGCAGCAAGCACTGCAATGGTTCAGAAAGGGCTGTTATTTATCCGGTTTTTATTCTCCTTAATTTGTGGTAGCTTGATCCATTTTCACTTGGGCAACAGGGGGGGGGGCACTGGGCATCTAATATGACATGCCAGTCAGGTATTATGTGGGTTCCTTATCTCCATGGTGAGATAAAAAGCAAGCGCTGGCTGAAGTGGGAGAATCCATTTCTCATCAACAGCCACTCCCTGTAGCTTTTTCTTTTTTTTTGACCCAGCAAGGGCGATCAAGCAAAGGAAAGATGAGTGAGCACATGAGTGACAGGTGGGAGGAAGTAGGTGGAAGAACTAGTTGGTGGTGGAGCAAGATAGAGAGAAAGCAGGCACAGGACAAGGGAGAGAGCGAGAGGCAGATAAGCTGACAGACAACAATGCATTGGAGAGAATGCGAGAAAGAATGAAGAGGGTGAGTGGAGAATAAATGAGCGAACACAAAAGTAAGAGGAGTGAGCAAAAAGACTAAGCAAAAGGTAAAGAATAAGAGAGCATGGAGGGAGGGATCTGCCGTATTTGATCAACAGAGTGAATGGGAGCTGCCTAGTGAACCAGGGGAGGCCCAAAGGCCCTGCCGGTCCCAGAGATCAGGTTTTGACCGTACAACTCTTATCAAAACTCCCCGCTTCCTCTAACTCCCATCCTAGTCCTGCAATTGGCAAATTTTTTCTCCAACTGCAAAAAACCCACCAAATCCTGACTTTAACTTGACTGGCATTAAAACTGGCAGGACAGCACCCATCACCCATCTCGTTACTGAGGCAGAATAGAGATTGGCTGTCAGGATGCTGCAAATGATGCAGGTATATAACTATTGGGCTTTTTCCCCAGACTGGAACAAAACTTGTTAAATCAGCTGCCTAGGATGCCTCTAAAAGGGAATGATCTACAAGTCATCCCAAAGGTGGTTTTTTTTTTTTTCAAAAGGCAATTGGACTTTCATCAAAAGAAAGTCCAATTGCCTTTTGAAAAAGCACCTTGGGAGAACCATGATCTGGGTGACTGAGGATCTCCATGGGTCTGCAAGCCAGTTGCTGCATTTTGACCTTTCTTGTGAGGGTCTCTAGGAGTTTGGGTAGCTTGATCATTGGGTATCAGATATACCAAGTCTGATATGCTGACCACCGTATCACATTAATACCACCGTATCACTCTCTCTTCAGATCTGGTCTATTATGAGTCCATAGCAATAGCACTTAGATTTATATACCGCTTCAGAGTGCTTTTATACACCTGTCTTAAGTGGTTTACAGAGTCAGCATATTGCCCCCATCAGTCTGGGGCCTCATTTTATCCACCTCGGAAGAATGGAAGGCTGAGTCAACCTTCAGCCTGGTGAGATTTGAACTGCCAAATTGCAGGCAGCCGGCAGGCAGCAGAAGTAGCCTGCAGTATTGCACTCTAACCACTGTGGCTCATAGTACACATATTCATAGTTCTGTTAATACTCATACTCATAATCTGGTCTATTATGAGTTCCAGGGAGAAAACATAGCTAGGCAGGACTCTACGTACAATTTCCAAGTGTATCTAGGACTAAGTTTCACAAATGCCTTCGGTCGAGATTATTTGCTAGATCCAGGACTGAGATGTCCTGAGGCTACTTAGCAGAATCTTCACTGCCTCTAGTTTCCTTACCTATCTATTTGTTATTTTCTGCCACTAGCAGGATTCTCACTGAACTTTGCAAGGAATTTGCTCCTAGGGAGTTTAACAAAAGCCTGGAGCAGCAAGCAGTTTTTAGCCTGGGAAGCTGCAGAAGACAGATAACATGCTGTATTGTATGGCAATGCCGGTTTGCTTTCGGTTGGCTCTCATCCTCGTTAAGATCCTCCGCTTTGGCTCTGGCTGTCTCCTACCACATATGGGACTCTCATGACTTACAGTCTTCAGTATATTTAGGTGGGGGGAATCATAGAGTAACAGTCCCTGCGGCTGAGAATGTGCAGTGTAGATTTCCCATTCTGGGCATGGAAACTTGTGTTTCTCTGTTAGAGGCTTGAATTTCATCTTTGGCTTGGAAGAAAAAAATAGCCATCTTAGTTTTGGAACAAAATTGTAAGAGTGCTAAAGATCACATAGGTAAACTTTATTATGGCCAGAACCAGAATTTTGTATCAACAATTTCCAGAGGTGAATTGCAGCCTAATCCATCTGCAGGGCATCAGAATACAGAAGGTTTCTGTATGTGCTGTGTGCTTTTTTCCCCAGGCTGTGATCCACTTGCTTTTTGCTTTACGTTACAATTGCTTCCAGACTGGTACATGCATATTCTTCTTTTCCTTCCAGCAGGCACCCATTTTGGCACAGAAGAAGTCCAATTTCTGATAAATGCAGACAGAAGGTGTTAGACAAATTTGTTTGTTTCACTTGTGCGTTCTTTTCAGATTGCCAAATTGAGATCATGTTGGTCAGCGAACAGGAGAGGTTGAATGTTATTTATATTTCCAATTTTATGTAACAAGATTTTGACAGTGCTTGTTTCCTCCCCCTTTCCTCCCCCCTCCCCCACCCCCAGTTTCACAGATGGGCATCTGCAACAGAGAGATGGAGACGATGCCTGTGACTGAGCTGATTGGTAGCTTGAACCCAGGCCTAAAATAGTATAGAAATAGTATAGAATAATATAGAAAACTTGGGCACTTGGCCATGGTAGAAGTATGACATTTCAGGCTTTCTGGCACGGTGGGCTGCAGCTGCTTGTGGCTTTTCTGTGGGCTGGATCTGGCAAGCCTTACTTGGTTCTAATGGATCCTTTTCTGGCCACCTGAATTCATTCTCTCGCCTACAATATCTTTGCTTGCAGCTTCACTGAGCCCACCAGCAGTAGATGATAATCCTGGCACCCCATGTTACCTATATCACCCATCCAAAGAGAAATTTCTCCTCTACAACAGATACAACTGGGCAGCTCTTGATTATTATTTGTTTTTAAAATTTGATTTATAGGCCGCCCTTCTCCAGAGACTCAGGGCGGCTTATAGTGCGTTAAGCAATAACCTTCATACTTTTGTATATTTTATATAAAGTCAGCTTATTGCCCCCACAAACTGGGTCCTCATTTTACCCACCTTAGAAAGGATGGAAGGCTGAGTCAACCTTGAGCCTGGTGAGAATTGAATTGAATTATTATTTTTTTTACTATTTTATACGATGTAGCAGAAAAAGGGATTTTTCACCTGGCACTGACCTGACATCCAGCATGTATGTTTGAAGTAGTGCAGTAGCAGTGGTGGGTTTCAAAAATTTTTACTACTGGTTCTGTGGGCGTGGCTTGTTTGGCGTGGCTTGTTGGGCATGGCAGGGAAAGGATACTGTAAAATCTCCATTTCCACCCCACTCCAGGGGAAGATTACTACAAAATCCTCATTTCCTCCCGATAAACTGGGACTCGGGAGGCAGAGAATAGATGGGGGCGGAGCCAATCAGAATCTTTACTACCGATTCTCCGAACTACTCAAAATTTCCACTACTGGTTCTCCAGAACTGGTCAGAACCTGCTGAAACCCACCTCTGTGCAGTAGGTCTTCAAACTTCTAAAAATTTTCCTATGGGTAGCCCTTGACTTACAACTACTGTATCTATTTAGTGAGCTGAAAAAAATGACTTACAACTGATCCTGACACTTACAATTGCTACAGCATCCCCACAGTCACAAGATCAAAATTTGGGCGCTTGGCAACTGGCATATATTTATGACAGTTGCAGCATTCTGGGGTCATATGATCACCAGAATTCCTGAGCCAGCTGGAATGGCCAAGGTGGCGCATGGTTAGAGTGCAGTACTGCAGCTACTTCAGCTGACTGCTAGTTCAGCAGATCAGCGGATCAAATCTCACCAGGCTCAAGGTTGACTCAGCCTTCCATCCTTCTGAGGTGGGTAAAATGAGGACCCAGATTGTTGGGGGCAATATGCTATTTAGTATACTGTCTTTGGTGTAAGCCGCCCAGAGTCCTCGGAGAGTGGGCGGCATAGAAATAATAATAATAATAATAATAATAATAATAATAATAATAATAATAATGATGATGATGATGATGATGGTGGTGGTGGCGGTGGCTCAGAAATTCTGGGAGTTGAAGTCCACAACCATTAGTTCCCCAACTCTGGTCTAGAAGATATCAGCAGTCTGAATGAACAGTTCCATTTCCTTATAGAAGTCATAGAGCAAGCCTAATATTCTTGGAGGGAGGGGTGTTTGTGTCAGGTTTCGATGTTATCTCAAATAAATTGCATTTCCAAACACAAAGTCTTTGATGAAACCTTTCATTTATTGAGAATAACGATCTGGCCCCGGACTTGGTTGCAGCCGAAACTGACCCTCTGCCCCCAAACCTTCCCTTTCCGTTCCTCAATTCTCAGCCTCTCAATGGCCATCTTCCAAGTCACTCTTTTCTTCTTGGCTACTTCAACTCACAGGAATTTCCCCGCTCCCATCTCATCTCCTAGGGCCGTGATGGCGAACCTATGGCATGGGTGCCACAGGTGGCACGTGGAGCCATATCGGTGGGCACGCGACCTCAGCTCTGGTATGCATGCGTGCATCGGCCAGCTGATTTTCGGGCCTTCTGGGCCCACCAGAAGTCAGGAAACGCACTGTTTCCAGCCTCCGGAGGGCCTCTGGGGGGGTGGGGAAGGCCGTTTTTGCCCTCCCCGGGCTCCTAGAAAGGCTCTGGAGCCTCGGGAGAGCGAAAAACGGGCCTACCGGGCCCACCATGCCATCGCATGCCAAAAACGGGGGGCGCATGGGGGGTTGGGGTGCATAGAATTATGGATGTGGGCACGCGTGCGTGTGACCCCACCACGCTCCCCCCACTTTTGGCACGCGATGGCAAAAAGGTTAGCCATCACTGTCCTGGGGGATGTTATCTGCTGGGAGAATAAGTGGGTGAAAAGTCAAACTGCTAAAAGTCAAACTGGTACTTCTACTCTTCATGTCAGCGCTGGAGCGAATGTAACTTGGAGTGCTGACAGTTTGACCATTCTTTTCACTTCCTTTCTCTCCAGATTTTTTTTTTGTTGTTGTTGGTCTCATTCAGGCCCAGAGTTTTACTTATGCATCTCACCTCCCTTGAAGTGGGTGGCATGATGAGACAGCCCAGCACTTCCAAAACTGCCCCAGGAGACATTGGGATGAAAGGAAGTCCCCAGGGATGTTTCTGAAGGTTTCACCTGAGTGCCAAATGCCTACAGCTGGCATTTTGAATGATTTGGGGAGCTCAGTGGAGCATCCATATTTTTTTTCCACTTGCAAGAAAGAGAGTGATTCTTTGCTGAGAGTCGGGGAGGGGGCGGTGGAGAGCAGGAATCCTTGAAGGCCACCCTATCGCGCCCACATTCCCTGCCCCCCGTTGTGTTGCTGTGATGAGGAATCACACGATTTTGCTTTTGTGTACACTGCAGCACCAAAAAAACAAAAACAAAAAAAGGAAACATGAAAGAAAGCAGGGTGGAAGAGGGCAATGAGTCTTGGAGAGACAAGGGAGCAGGGAAGGATTTGAAAGATGAATGGGGCTTAAATGGAAGCATTTTGAGGGAAGATAAGGCTGCGCTGATATGAAATAATCGAGAACAATAGGCAAGCAGGCGTCCCATAATGAAGTCCACTTAGTGCATTATTCACTTTAATGGGCGCTTTATTGAAGTGAAGAAGGATGGATAGAAGACACTGGGCTGATAAAACGGAGGGAGCCAAGCCGTAGCATGCAGAGATGGCTTATCGTTCAAGCATGGGGTGAGTTTGTGTCCCACCCAAGCGTCATTCTTTTGTATCTCCCTGGTCCTTGAAATGAGATCTCAAACTGAGCAGAAAGCCACTTGCTGTTGCTGTACATTTAAAAGAGGTTACGCTTCCCGGGACTATATCAGTTGTTACGCTAAGGCAACTTTCCTCACCTTTATACCCTTCAAGTCCCCCTAAATTCACAAACAGTATCATACTGATTTGATATTCTGGAGTTGTAGTCCAAATAAAGGGTACCAGGTTGGGAATAGCTATGCCAGGCACAATAAAAAAAAAACCTTGTGTGTGCTGTGCTCTTTTTTTAAAAAAAGAAATTGGAAAATATGCAATTTGTTCAAATTGTGGGTATTTTGTATTGCTTTCTTTTTTAAAGACATGTTTTATTTAATTTTGCTAGACATGAGGATGGATGTGTTTCCACCAGTTGGGGAATTTAATTTAGCCTTTTTTGGCTTCTAAAATTTTATCTGTATCGTAATAGCTGAGGACCAAGTTATCTACAGTGGCTCCTTCTGCATGTAGCTTAAGAGCTGGACCTTAAGAGCTTCTAATAAGGCCCTTTTCCAGATATTTCCACCATAGGAGAAGAAATACATCAGGACCAGATTCAGCAATCCATCTGCATTTAAAAGACAAAGGCCACTCTTTTGAAGACAGCAAAGTCCACATTTTGGACAGAGAGGACCGCTGGTTTGAAAGAGGGGTCAAAGAGGCCATCTATATCAAAATTGAACAGCCCTCTTTCAACAGAGGGGGAGGGATACGGCATCATCTATCTCTAGTCTACAACACAGTCCTTTCAGCAGTTCCAAGAAGGCTCCACACCCATTCGCAGTACTCAGGTGACCCTGAGGACACAGATAAACCTCCAAGTGGCCTCAACGACTGTCTAAAAGGATGCAAATGTCCAGCTGTCTGCAAGAAATATAAATCCTTCCATTCTCCAGCAGCATCCAGTCAGAACTGAAGAAGCTTCTTGGACGAGAAGGAAAATGTCTTCAAAGAAAAACAAGAAAGTCCAGTTGCCTCTTGAGAAAAGCACTTTTGGGACTATTTTGTGCAGGGGTGTCAAACTCATGGGCCGGATGCATCACGTGGTGGCCCCACCCCCGCCTGGTTTAGCAAAGGGGGAAAAAGTCCCTATATGTCACATGATGCCCCCGTGACGCCGCGAGTTTGACACCCCTGATCCTGTGCATGGATTTGTACAACATGCTTACCCATATTAACATAAGGAATTCATCCCAGTTTTATGGGTTCCTTTGACACATGAAACCGCAAACTAACGTATATCAGTTAAGTTTGGATAGCACATAATTCCAAAATATTGTTAACTACTCTGTGACATTGGGTGTCATGTGTGAACACAACCTTTCTTTGCAGGGAGAGAGAGAGAGAGAGAGAGAATGTCACTTAAATCTTTGAAGAGGGATTCCATTCATACAGGCCACAAGAGAGGCTGAACATAAGCCTTTAAGGGAGAAGACTTTTGAAGAGCTACAAGTACAAAGAGTGGCAGTTATATCAGGAAATAAAGGGATAAGACAGCTATGGAGAGCTTTAAAAATAAGAATTGTGTATAGTAAAATTTGCCCAAATATTCGTCTTCTTTCCTTCCTTCCTTCCTTCCTTCCTGCCTGCCTGCCTGCCTGCAATTTATAAGGCTACTTATACTACTACTATGACTTTGGACAGCTAACAAGAAATTAGAACAAAATAATAACTCAATTAAATTAAATTTAAACTCAATTAAAGACCAAGGCAACCCACAAACTGCAACACCAACAGTCTGGGGAGTGCAATTCCATTCCAAGTTTATAAAGGAAATCTCCTAACTGGGCAGTGGTCTCAAAACCTACAGCCACTCAGAATAGAATAACAGAGTTGGAAGGGACCTTGGAGGTCTTCTAGTCCAACCTCCTGCTTAGGCAGGAAACCCTACACCACTTCAGACAAATGATTATCCAACATCTTCTTAAAAACTTCCAGTGTTGGAGCATTCACAATTTCTGGAGGCAAGTTGTTCCACTGACTAATTGTTCTAATTGTCAGGAAATTTCTCCTTAGTTCTAAGTTGCTTAGTTTCCACCCATTGCTTCTTGTCTTACCCTCAGGTGCTTTGGAGAATAACTTGACTCCCTCTTCTTTGTGGCAGCCCGTGAGATATTGGAACATTGTTATCACGTCTTCCCTAGTCCTTCTTTTCATTAAACTAGACATACCCAGTTCCTGCAACCGTTCTTCATATGTTTTAGCCTCCAGTCCCCTAATCATCTTTGTTGCTCTTCTCCGCTCTCTTTCTAGAGTCTCCACATCCTTTTTACATTGTGGCGACCAAAATTGAATGCAGTATTCCAAGTGTGGCCTTGCCAAGGCATTATAAAGTGGTATTAACACTTCACGTGATCTTGCTAGGGTTGAGCTGAAACCTCTTCTTCCAGGCCCCACCTCAGTCTCCAGACACTGGGGAGAGGGGGAGGGAAATGACAGTATCTCTTAGTTGTCCTGGGCAGAAATAAATAGTTGGTTATCACTGGAGTATTGATGATTCTTCACCCCATGTGGGTGGATTATCTCATCCAACAGCTTCTTGTAGATGAGTGAGGATAGGGTAGAGCCCTGAGGCATCCTGCAAATCAGGGTTCACAAGCTTAATATCTCCCTGAAACCAGCCTTAAGAAAGGAGAACCATTTCATGCCTCCTAATTCTCTGAGACAGTCCAGAAGTATAATGTGATCAGTAATATCAGAATATGCTGAGAGATCAAGGAGGGCCAAGATACACTACATCTATCCCAGTTCCACCATAGGTTGTCAACAAGCTGCCTCAGCTAGAACCATGCCTGAAACCCAACTGAAAAATGTCCAGATAATTTTCTTTCCTCGTAGCTCTCTGGAGTTGCAAGTCAACTATATCTCCTACAAAAGGGAAGATTGGAGGCAGAAATACCCTATCCCACAAAAAAAGAATTAATCACCACTTGGATCAAAGCAAGGTCACCTCTCAGGAGGCCGTGACCAACCAGAAGGACTTGGATCTAAAACACAGGTGACGGAACTCAGAGATCCAACGACCCTATTTACTTTATCAAGGCTAACAAGTTCAAACTCCTTCCAGATAATCAAACAAGAGAATAAACTCTGTTAAGCTGTACAAGTGGAATCAGGCAGTGCCTTGGATGGATGGATGGATGGATGGATGGATGGATGGATGGATGGATGGCAACTCCAGTGAATCCAAGCCACTTCAATCAATCAGACACATAGAACAGTCTTCACAGTAACCCTGCAAATGTTTTCTTAGGCCCTCGTTTCCTAGGAGAAACCAAGTAATCTTAAACAAAACTGTCTACCAGCTCTCTGCTGACACAAATCTGCTACCCTTATCACCACAAAATAATCCTTAAGAAAAGCTCTTATCCATGTTTGGTCTTCACAATAGCTCTGTGAAGTAGGTTGGCAATGCTGATTGGCCCACAGGTCAGCCACTAGGCATTATATTTGAGAAAGAACTTGAAATTAAATCTACTTCTTCCTAAATTCCTGCAACTGACCCAAAATGGACCATACGAGGCTTCATAATCTCTTATTCCTCTCCCTCCCCCCTCTTTAAGTTAAAAGCTACTTAATTTGAGGAAAGTAGACTTAAGAAGAGCTTTAAGATGATCAAATGAGAAACTATTTGTAAACTTAAAGAGAGTTTCTTCTCTTTCTTTCTTAATTTGCTAGATGATATATATTCTATATATTACAGTCACCGGTAGGGCAGATGGGTGGCATAAAAATAATTAATCAAATTCAGGAACCAGAAATCCTTGGATCACCATCCCACATCAGCTCTTTCCCTCCATCCAATATTTTCAGATACGTTAGATTACAACTCCAACCATCCCTGCCGGTTGATTACCCTGAGGTAATCAGATCAAATGATGAAAGCCAGGATCTCCTAAAGCAGAGTAAGAAGCTTAATCAGGATGCAAAAGAGCGCTGATGCCTTTAAAAAAGTATCCACAGCGATTCTCATATAGAGGGTACATCATCTCCAGCCATTAGGAAAGATTATGAGCTGGTCTGAAAATTCTCAAGCCCCATTTCCCTTTTTCCATGCAGTGATTTCCTGCACACTCCTTTTTATTAGATGTTTGATTCACTTGCTCTTTCTCTAAAAATAGGAGCAATAATATATTAATAATATGGTATATACTATGGTGGAGAATGTCAAGGCAGGACTTGGAGATAGAAATTTAAAATCCTATTCATTAAAGTGAGCAGAAGAGCCCCGGATTCCAGCTTGGCAAGCTGGCCACATTTGAAGTCTGTCTGTCTACTTGTAAGATGACTGACTGAACAATTCAATCTTCTTTCGCAACCTGGTGTAGAAGAGTGGGATAACTAAAGTCCAACACATCAGGAGGGTTGTCAATTGGGCGAAGATCGATCCAAATTATTACTGCAGGTATTTGTATGAAGAACTTCGTTGGGTCTGACCAAGCTGCCTTTGAATTCTAGATCTTGTGTTTTTGTCTTTCCCGCTTTTAAAGCGATCTTAAACTCAGGATGATTGCTGCTTCCTTATGAAAGAGGTTCCCACAGAAGAATTACTAACTGTTTGAAGTAATTTTTGCATGTTTGTCAAGTGATTTGGTCAGCTTCCCTGGAATACATAACGGTTAATAAGTGCTGTGACAGGGAGAAAAAAAACCCCTGTTCTGATGTTTGGGATCCAAAGAGTTTGTTCAGTTTACTTGCTTCTGGCTAGTTTTATTCAGTGTAGTGTAAAACCAATGCAATTATACACCTAAGCCAACAGTCCCCATCAGGTGCCCAGTAGACATATAGGGCTACCATGTCAATCATCTGGGGAGGCTGGATTTTGTAGATCAGGGATATCAAACTCAAGGATTCAGCCCACAGGGTGCTTAGATCTGGCCTGGAAATAGCAAAGGACCAGCCTGAGGTGCCTCTGCCAGCGAAAACGAAGCTTGGCAGTGCAGGGCCCTCTCAAGCACCATTTTCGCTGGCAGAGAGTTGCAGGAGGCCGTCCCAGCTGAAAATGGAGCTTGGGAGTCCGTTTTTGCTGGCAGAGCGCTTGGGCCACAGGCGCCCCCGACACGCGTGACATCAAGCTGGGCACACCCACCCTGGCCCCCAAGATCAAACATGACCCTGATGCAGCCGTCAATGAAATCGAGTTTGACACCCCTGTTGTAGATCAACACACATGGAGGATCTGGGAGGCAAGAGGTTGACAGCACATAGGAACAGGGGATTGACTTCACGGCTTAGCACACCAAACATTAAATATTTCTGCTGCAATGTCTAGTCAGATCTCCATGTACTTTTAGTCCCAGCCCTGTGTTCTCTTCGTTCAGAATACAAAAGCATGGAATTTATGATGCTGCTGGCTGTCAAAATGATTTTTTTATTCCATATTTTCATTCAAAATATGTGCTGTATCCTACCTTCCAGATCCCTCTCTTTATTACTAAGATCCCTTGTCTTTTTCTCAACCAATACCTCTTGTTTGCCACCAAATTTTTCAACCTTAATTCCATTCCCTAGAGGCCTTCCCTCCCTACCCCACCCACCCCAAAGGATCCCTCTTTGGCCTGGCTAGAAAGAAGACAACAAATAGAGTAGATTCACCCTTTTTAAAAAATCATCTGTCGGTTTGCATTAGAATGAAAAAGAGCTAATCCTACAGCGAGCAGCTAATCTAGGGGATAAAAGACTGGTTTATATTAGACAGAGGCTACAGTAGGAACCGCTGAAGAAGGAGCCACCATATGACAGCATCTGATAAAGGGGTGCTGGAGGATTAGTGCTTAAGCTGTGAGAAGAGACAGGAGTTATGGGGTCAGCATTTGCTCCTGGAAGAGAAAATGTGAGGAGGAGAAGGAGGAGCAGGAGGAGCAGGAGGAGAGTGATGATAAAATTAGACTGTTCAGGTAATCTTGCGATCTCAAAGCTTTGTGCTCTTGATGTCTTTTCACCCAATTGATCAGATGGACTGGAACTACCATTCCTATACAGCAGGGGTGTCAAACTGGATTTCTTCAAGGAGCAGATCAGCATTATAGTTCTCCGTGGGCCGGCCTGGGGAGGGGCACGGGATGGATGTCTCCTGCAGGACCCTGCCAGCCAAAATGGGACATGGGAGTGTATGTGCGCCCCCCCCCCAGCACCCCATTTTGGCTGCCAGAGGCACCGTGGGCCGGTCCTTTGCTATTTCCAGGCCAGCCCCACGGACCTCATTTAAGCACCCCGCAGGCCAGATCCAGCCTGTAGGCCTTGAGTTTGACACCCCTGCTATACAGCATAGCCAGCACAGAAAAGGATTTGGGAGTTGGTCCAACACATATGGAAAACACTTATTTGGGAATGACGGTTCTGATCTATGCATTTCATCAGTTCTTGCGCTGGGAAAATCTTTCCTCAGCGTGTCTGGCTGGGTAAGTTCAGCACGACTGGAAGGCACCATACGGCGTTCTGCTTTCTGGATAGCCTTTCTAAGGCTTCCTGACAATCACAGCATCTGACTCTTCTGGCAACGCTATTGCTAGCCAACTCCCATGCCTTTATTATCCTTTCTAATTTATATAACAGCTTGGGTGTGCATACACAAAAATAAAATTAATAATGTATTAATTAACACATTAATTAAATATTAATTGATAATTATTGTTAATTAAATGTTAATTAAACTATTCATTAAATAATAAATATTAATTAAAATCAATAGTGCTGTATCTACATACAATAACATACCCTGCCCAGATAATCCATGTAAGGTAGTCCTTACAAACATAATTGAACCCAAAATTTCCATTGCTAAGCAAGACGGTTCTTAAGTGAGTCGTTTCTCATTTTATGACCTTTTTTACCATAGCTGTTAAGTGAGTCACTGCAATTGTTAATTGAATCATGCGGTCATTAAGCAAATCTGGGCTTTCCCCTATGGATTTTGCTTTTTTTTTTTTTAATTTGATTTATATGCCACCCTTCCCCGGAGACTCAGGGCAGCTTACAATGCGCTGGCTTGTGGGAAGCCAGCTGGGAAGGTTACAAATAGTGATCACATGACACCTCCCCCCCCCCAGGACAGTGCAACTGTCATAACTACACACCAGTTGCCTAGCACCCAAATTTTGATCATGTGACCGTGGGGATGCTGCAATGGTTGTAAGTGTGAAAAACAGCCATAAGTCACTTTTTACAATGCTGTTGTTAACTTCAAAGAGTCACTAAACAAATGGTTGTAACTCAAGGACTACCTGTAATTATGGCTTTGCTCAGTGGCCAGTTTTCTCACAACATCAGTGGTGGGATTCAAATATTTTTACTATCAGTTCTGTGGGCGTGGCTTGGTGGGTGTGGTGTGGCTAGGTGGGCGTGGCTAGGTGAGCGTGGCAGGGGAAGGTTACTATAAAATCTCCATTCCCACCCCACTCCAGGGGAAGGAAACTGCAAAATCCCCATTTCCTCCCGATCAGCTGGGACTCAGGAGGCAGAGAATAGATGGGAGCGGGGCCAGTCAGAGGTGGTATTTACCGGTTCTCTGAACTACTCAAAATTTCCGCTACCGGTTCTCCAGAACTGGTCAGGACCTACTGAAACCCACCTCTGCACAACATGTACTACTAAAAATCCCCAACCTCATTTTAGTCTAATCCGGCATGGTTTTAGAAACCTTTCAAGAGGTGAGCAGGAAGCAGGAGTTCCTATTTTCATTTGACCATTAGTGTGTGTGGATGCTAATAGTTATATTTGCATAGATGCATATTTAATGCTTACAACTTCTTTTATGAATTCTGTCCAAGGCTCCATGACTTTTTTTTCTTCCTAGTATTTTCCCCACAAGTGCAGAATCCATTTTTTTTCCAGATCAGTCAAATATTCATCCATTGGTTGTGACAAGAATTAACCAGTGGTGAAATGTAAAATTTGTTACTACCGGTTTTGTGGGCGTGGCTTGGGTGGGGGGGGGTAATGTGACTGGGTGGGCATAGCCAACTTTTTTTAAAACTTTTTTAAAGCATTTTTTTACAACCTATTCGCCCGAATAGGTTGTAAAAAAATGCTTTTAAAAGTTAAAAAAAAGAGGCTCTGACGATCGTGCGCCACAGCTGTGATCGTCAGTCTTTTTTTTTTTTACTTTTAAAAATATTTTTTACAACCTATTTGGGCAAATAGGTTGTAAAAAAAATGCTTTTAAAAGGTTAAAAAAAGGCTCTGACGATCACAGCTGTGGCGCGTGATTGTCAGAGCCTTTTTTTTTAACCTTTTAAAAGCAGGAAGTATTGACACCCAGGCGGGTGGGCGGAGCCTCGTGCCACCATCGCTACCGGTTTTCCAAACCCACCTGCCACAATTGCTCCCAGATTGCCTGATCCGGTCCAAACCGGGAGCATTTCACCCCTGAAATTAACCAAACTTCATGTCACCCAAGCCTGACATCGTGGGCTGAGAGAAAGGGAGTGGCCCAAAGTCACCCATCCGGCTTTCATGCCTAAAATGGGACTAGAATTCCCCAAATCCTGGTTCCTAGCCTAGTGCCTTAATTACTACCCCAAACTAGCTCTCACATTTCAGATATAAACATGGTCGTTATCTGGATATGAGACACTTACCAAGAGGCCTTTTGGCAGGATGCAAATATCTCCATTCATCTGTGGTTGCCCTTCTGCATAGAATAGTTTAGGGAACGGCCCTCTTTGGGGATAAATTGAGTAAGCCACCTCAGGTATCTTTTCTCATGGCAGGGGCTAGGTTTACACACTTTCTAAGCCATGTTAAACCAGTTTTGGTTTTTATCTCCTAATGGCAGAGGTGAAATCCAGCAGGTTCTGACAGGTTCTGGAGAACTGGTAGCGGAAATTTTAAGTAGTTCAGAGAACCAGCAAAAAGCATCTCTGGCTGGCCCCAAAGTGGGGAGGGAATGGAGATTTTGCATTATCCTTCCCCTGCCACGCTCACCAAACCATGCTCACCGAACCAGTAGTAAAAAAAATTGGATTTCACCACTGCCTTAATGGGTTATTTTACAGAACATCTGAGCATAAACCATGGTTTAGAAATAAGAGTGGATGTCCCAAAGGTGTCATCCATTCAGCTGAAGAAGCTTCTTAGGTGAGAAGCGAAACTTCTTCAAAGAAAAACCAGAAAGTCCAGTTGCCTCTTGAAAAAAAGCGCCTTTGGGACAATCATGACTTGGATGACTGAGAATCTCCACAGACATTTAGGATGTGTTCATTCAATCTGAGAGACCAAAAGCAAACTTCATCACAGCTTAATGCAGATATGTAAACCAGCTACAGAAACCTTTGAGAAAGAGAGACAGCTTAAAATGAATGGGAAGAATATAAATTCACAGGAGTAGCTCCTGCAGTATAGCTTTTCGTGATATTTTTGGCTGTAGAGTTGTAATGCGTTCATTTATTTAGAACATTTATATAGCCACCAACAACACACATACGCACACCTTAGGTTGCTAACGCTGGATGGGTATCAAATCCCATAATCAGAGGTAGGTTTCAGCAGGTTCTGACCAGTTCTGGAGAATCAGTAGTGGAAAGTTTGAGTAGTTTGGAGAACCGGTAGTAAAAATTCTGACTGGCCCCTCCCCCATCTATTCTCTGCCTCCCAAGTCCCAGCTGATCAGGAGGAAATGGGGATTTTGCAGTAACCTTCCCCTGGATTGGAGAGGGAATGGAGATTTTACAGTAAAATACGCCCGCCACGCCACGCCCACCAAGCCACACCCACAGAACCGGTAGTAAAAAAAATTTGACTGCCCATAATCCACTGAAAAAATAACACCCTCCCAAAGGTGATTGTGCTTCCTTTAAGTCAGTTAGTGGGAACGTGAAAGCTCCATTTGATTTTTCCAGTAATATTTCTTAAGGCAGTAGCCTTGTTTATAAGTTCTCGCCTACCCTCCCTGTGCCAAATTCCGTTTCTTCTTGCCTTTAGTCAGACCATCTGCTAAAGATTACCTGTCAAATTAAATGGTGTGGTTATGTGGATTGCTCTATATGTTAATTGGAAGTGGACCTGCATGTTAAAAATGCTTCTTGGTGGCTGAGGAAATAACTTTCTTCATGCTTGTTGCTTCTCACAGCAATTAGAAAGAGGGGAACGAGTGGCACCAAAGAGCCTTCTGGAAAATGGAGGATTAAGGAAGGTCAAGAGAGGCAAGGCCAGGCAAAATCCCAGACTGCCTTGGTTTGTGACTTCCTTTACTTTTGGATTTATTAGTACTGAGAGAAAAAGTTGCTTTTATCTTAGTATTTTTTTTCCAGAATATGTATATACAGGTAGTCCTCAATTTATGACCACAATTAAGCCCAACATTTCTCTTGCTAAGTGAAACATTTGTTAAGTGAGTTTTGACCCACATTACGACCTTTCTTGCCAAAGTTGTTAAGTGAATCACTTCAGTTAGTAAATGGCTGTTGAGTGAATCTGGCTTCCCCGTTGACTTTGCTTGTCAGAAGGTCGCAAAAGGGGGTCACATGACCCTGAGTTAAACCCAAATCATGTTGCCCTTCAAATTACAGGTAGTCCTTGACTTACGACCACAACTGAGCCCAAAATTTCTGTTGCTAAGTGAAACGTTTGTTAAGTGAGTTTGCCCCATTTTACTTTTCTTGCCACAGTTGTTAAGTGAATCATTGCATTTGTTAAATTACTAACATGGTTGTTAAGTGAGTCTGGCTTCCCCATTGATTTTTGCTTATCAGAAGGTCGCAAAAGGGGATCACATGACCCAGGGACATTGCAACCGTGATAAATATGAGGCAATTGCCAAGCATTCAAATTTTGATCATGTGATCATGGGGATACTGCATCAGTTGTAACAGGGGTGAAATCCAGCAGGTTCTGACAAGTTCTGGAGAACCGGTTGTGGAAATTTTGAATAGTTCGGAGAACCGTCAAATACCACCTCTGGCTAGCTCCAGAGTCGGGTGAGAATGGAGATTTTGCAGTATCCTTCCCCTGCCATGCCCATCAAGCCACGCCCACAGAACCGATAGTAAAAAAAAAAATGGATTTCACCACTGAGTTGTAAGTATGGAAACTGTTCATAAGTCACTTTTTTCAATGCCGGTGTAACTTTGAATGGTCACTAAACGAACTGTTGCAATTCGAGGATGGTGTGTATTCACTCACTTTTTGCAGACAGTCCAGAAGATTCTATTTTATGGTATTGCTTTCTGTGTTTGCCTTTTATATTCCCTCAAATTCGAAGTACAGGTTTATAAATAATGATGGTGATGCAATAGAACATTGCGAGTTATACCGGCAATGTTCTATTGATTTTGTAAAAAAAAAAACACTGTGCTTTTAATTAAAAGCTTCCTGGTTCAGATTCTATTCTTTGCATTGTTTCCTGTTAAGGCAGAAGGATGAAACCCAAGCTTTTTCCCCCTACCTTTTTCCTTTTTAGTAATGAAGAATTACTATATTATAAATTTTGAATCTAGTTATTTAAAGCCAAGCATCTCTACTCCTCAGGAAGCAGATACTGACACATCTTACTTTAACATTCATCCATTAAAGAGCAGTGAATTACAAGCAATAAAAGAAAAGAACCTTTAAGGAGAAAGCTATCAATTCACATTGTAGATGACCTTTATTAAATAAGATAACTTTGTGATAAGTCTAGTTACCCTGGGCATGGGATAGAATACACACATAGAATAGATAGAATAATTTGATCGGTGTCCCGATCAAATTGTTTAAATTCTGCTTCCAGCAATGAATTACAGGTAGTCCTCAAGTTATGACCATTCGTTCAGCAATTATTCGAAGTTACAATAGCACTGAGTGAAGGGACTTATGACGGATCCTCAAAGCTCCGGTTGTTGCAGCCTCCTGTAATTTGGGCTCTTAGCAATCAACTGGCACTTAATGAGTGGTTGCAGCATGCCACGGTCACATGATTGGCATTGACAAGCAGTGGTCAATGGGGAAACTATTGGGAAGGTGAAAGTTGCTTGGATAACTCTCCACTGCTTCAGTCTTTCTTCAGGCACATGCATCATACTGTGCTTCCTCCTTTTGGTCACTCGCAGCCACAAATGCCCATCTTCCCTGTCCTCTCTGAATTCACACACAAATATGCACCCACCATTGCCCTCCTTTCCTGGCCAATCTGGATTTGCTCACACAAGCATGCCAGAGGTGGGTTTCAGCAGGTTCTGACCAGTTCTGAAGAACCAATAGCAGAAAATTTGAGTAGTTCAGAGAACTGATAGTAAAAATTCTACCTGGCTCCGCCCCCATCTATTCTCTGCCTCCGAAGTCCAGCTAATTGGGAGGAAATAGGGATTTTGCAGTAACCTTCCCCTGGAGTGGGGTGGGAATGGAGATTTTACAGTATCCTTCCCTTGCCATGCCCACTAAGCCACACCCACCAAGCCATGCCACGCCCACCAAGCCATACTCACAGAACCGGTAGTAAAAAAAATTGAAACCCACCACTGAGGCACGCATCCACTATCTGCCTTTTTCTCCAACCTCCCTGCACTCACACAAATACACACATGCGTGCACCCATCCACACCTCTTTCCCTTGCCCTTGTTGCGTTTGCACACATCCTGCCTTCTTTTTCCCAGATCTCCCTGTGATCTGGGATACACATAAACACATTCGTGCATCCCATGCCCCCTTTTCTTGCATGTGGCCTGTGCCAGGAACAGCCGTGGTGGCATAATGGTTGGAATGCTGTATTGCAGGTTAATTCTGCCAACTGCCAGGAGTTCGATCCTGACCGGCTCATGGTTGATTCATCTTCCATTTTTTCCGAAGTGGGTAAAATGAGGACCCGGATTATTGGGGGCAATATGCTGACTCTGTAAACCGCTTCAAGAGGGCTGTAATGAATGCACTGCGAAGTGGTATCCTGTTTACCCCAAAATAAGACATCCCCTGATAATAAGCCCAATCGGGCTTTTGAGCGCAAGGCAATAAGACCAAGTGCTTATTTCAGGGTTCAAAAAAAATATAAGACAGGGTCTTATTTTTGGGGAAACACAGTATATAAATCCAAATGCTAACTGCTAGTGCTATTAAGCCAGACTTCCCAAGTCCATCTCTATCCTCTTGTGGCACCCCACACTCCTTACCTGGAACCCCCTCTGCTTCCCACTTAATGAACAACCCGTGTTTCTTGTGGTTACAGCAACAACCGGATTGCCTGGATTGCTGTTGCTAAGAGATGGAAGTCGTGTGCTGTTGCACTTTACAATCGCAGCGCTTAGCAATGGCAGTCCAGGTCTCAATTGCAATCGTAACTTAAGAACTACTTGAACAGTACATACAGGGTTATACACTGGAAATAACATTGATTACGTTGCAATTAAGTAGGCATTCAGCTCCATATTAACCCTGCAGAAATCTAGATAACAACCAGATTGGCTATAAGGAGGGAGAATTTTCTGTACTGTTTTATTGTGTGGATTGTGTAGCCTTAATTCGGTACATGTGCTGTTAGCAAATATAGTCAATAAAATTATATCTTTTACCTGAACAGAAAAGAAAGAAAGCTTCCCATGGCTCAAAAAAGATGTTCTTGAGATTACATGTGAATGTTATGTATTGTCACATTTTTTTTAAAAAGTCTTAAGATAAAAAGAGGAAGTATTTGTAAATGTGATGTATAATCTCCTGGGACTTTTACCTGCACAAACCACAGAGAAGTAAACTGGAAGTCTGGAGGAAAATAAAAGAATTATTTTATACTGCTGAGCAGGAAAGTTTATTCAACTGAATCAGTTTATTTGTCTATTAAGCCATGTTAATTTAATTTTAATTTAATTCAATTTATATGCCGCCCCTCTCCGAAGACTCAGGGCGGCTGAGGGTTAACTTGAGATAAGACTGATAGTACGTTAGCACTGATTGGCACCAGGGTTTTGTTGTTTTTAATATTTTATGTTTTAAGTGGTTGAGTTTATAGTTATTAAAATGATTTTATATGTCTTTTAATTTTTTATTGGAAGTTGCCCAGAGTTGTTTGAAAGCTGAGCAGCTATATAAATGTGTAAATTAAATAAATAAAAATGTTTCCTGTTTGGGGATTCTGGAAGCTGCTGCCTGGACAGGTTCTGTATGCTTTTGCTATCAAGAGCCACATTGGGATTAGGAAGAGTAGAATTTAGAATAGAATTCTTTATAGAATAGAATAGAATAGAATAGAATAGAGTAGAGTAGAGTAGAGTAGAGTAGAGTAGAGTAGAGTAGAGTAGAGTAGAATAGAATAGAATAGAATTCTTTATAGAATAGAATAGAATAGAATAGAATTCTTTATAGAATAGAATAGAATAGAATAGAGTAGAGTAGAGTAGAGTAGAGTAGAGTAGAGTAGAGTAGA